>JACCGJ010000136.1:0-58690 GCA_013407085.1 Atriophallophorus winterbourni
AATGTAACTTTAACAACAAGAATTTGAATTATAGAATTATTGGTTATTATTGATTGTTATTCAAACAATCATCACATCATCTTATTTCGTTTGCATGGTTCATGTGTTTTCTCCATAATTGATCTGAAGAATACATTTTTACATACACCGCTCGATGAAGCATCAACTGGAGCTACAAACAATTACACACCATTTGGATAATATCGATATAAGTTTCTGCCATTTGTATCATGTTTTAATATCTGTATTTAAAGATGTGATTAAGAATATTTTCGATGGTCTTCAAGTTCATGTAGTCTATCAATAGAAGATCATTGTGCATGCTCCAGATAACTGTGTACACGATGAACGAATGTTATCTCTGTTTTCTCGTATCAAACATTAAAACGTGAATTTATGTTGGGATAAATGCATCATTTATGTTGATCAGATTGATTGTGTTTATATTTTAAATGATTTCGTTCAGACAACAATATTCTTAAACCTGTGATAGAGATGGGATCACCAAAATATTTATTTCTATTTAGATCAGTAATGATAGTGTTACAATATTATTTTAAGTTCATACGAAATTTTGCAACAGTTGCTGATTTATTATACACATTACTAAATGCAACAACGTTCAAGTGGACTACCGCACATAAGAAACGCTTAGTGATCTTTTATCTATACCGCAATCTAATGCTTAAGTTTAGCCATTTACACCAAATTTGGGTTCTGTTCCAATCACAGGTGCTTTTCCGCACGGAAATGGTTTTGTTTTAGAGTAAAATGGTCATCCTGTATCGTGTAATTCAAGTTGACTTAGTAAAAAGAACAAATCTAAGTTGTGGTTCGTTGAAAAGCATTTGCTGTTTATCAGACTGTCATGCGCTTACAAAAATATTTATTTGGTCATGAATTTACTATATTGAGCGATCATGGAGCACTTAAATGGACATAAAAAATGAGGTCTTCATTTTACAAATTTACTGCAGCTTGGTTTTACAAAAGGAGCATAGCTCTTGGTGCATATATTTAACCAGTAAACATTCTAATGCAAAACAAATTATGCGTGTAAATTTTGCATACAGTAATGCTGTTGGTTTAACCACTTTGTATCTTCCGTTGAGATTCAACATTCGGAACAAAGAATTATTTTGATACGATAATGGCTGCAGTTAATTGAGTTTTGTCAGCCACATCCAAGTAATGATTCCCAGCTTACTTTCAGCGTCGGGCTGCATTGTGTTTTATAACTTAAGGTCTGTTGTGTCTAAATGATCATATTGTTATTCATTTTTCATTTAATTAGAAAATTCTTGATGATTTGCTTATGAGACACTTAGGCGATAAATAAATATAATCGATGGAAACACAATTATATTGGCGGCCTGAAATCCATATTAATGTCCACAGAACTGCTTCTCAGTGTAAATCCTGTCCATGAAAATTTCTCGCAGCCATCACAATGGACCCAATGTCCATTGGCTTGTGAATCCTGGCAACTTATTCATATAGATTTCTGCGGACGTTTCCTAAATAAATAAATAAATAAATAAATAAATTTTATTCTTGGAAATCCAAGGCATGTTAAACATGATCAATAATTTCCAAAAGCTTTGTACAATCAGATTATAGGATGTACATTTGCAAAATAATTTTTTCAAGGTCATTTGTTTCAGCGGAATTTAACGTTCAATAAATATAAAGGTAATGGTTTTTAAAGTTGTTTCCAGGTAATCGGTACGTGATCTGATATATTACGAAAACACAGTTATTGCAAGGAAAAGTCTAGAATGTTTTCGGCAACACTGATTATCACTGGATAAGGTCCATCAAAGACGCGCGAAGAATCTCTATTGTTGATGTTCCAAACGTTTTCATTTTGATTGTTGTAAATAGATTGATCTTTCCTGACCATGAGCCGTTTTCTTGTCCGCTAGGCGAAGGTGGTCTATTCCACTAGTTTAAGGTCTGGGGGCCAGTTTCATTTTGGTGCGGATTGAGAATTTTGCTGTGGAGAAAAAAACTCAGAGGCGAGAGAATTCTGTTTCGAACGATATGAACGGTTATTTAATATCAATATCCAGGGATGCCATTATTATATAAATCATCAAGTAGAACATTTAAATTAAGTAGATTGCGAATTTTATCAACGGTAAGAAATGAAGCTAGATGTGATTTGAATTCATTTAAAGAGGAACTGAGTCTTATATATTTTGGAAGAAGATTCCACAGTTTAGCATATTTAGTCAAGAAGAAACTGTTCCTTACTTTAGTACGAAACCTTGGTAACTTAATAGTTTTTTCACTGTTTCTCAAGCTATATTTAGAAACATGCCGTATATGAATATTCGAACGTATTTCAATATTATCCGTTGACAGTATTTTAAAGAACAAGATGAGGTTATGCTTAAGTCTGCGAAACCATAGAGGATCGAGTTTCAGTTGTATACATCTTTCTCTATAGGATAGTTTGGTGGTATAACCTATTATTGATTTTGAGAAAGAACGTTGTATCTTTTCTAAAACTATGCTATCGGTTTTATTTATATTAGTATATATTATGTTACAATAGTCAAAGATAGGAATGGTGAATACTTTATACATTTCTAGTTTACAATGAGGCTGAATTATAGATCTGTGTATAGTATACATACTTTGTCTGGCTTTAGTAATAAGGTGGCGTATCTGTTCGTTGAAAGTGAGTGATGATGAATATCGGAATCCTAAATCACGCGTGCTATCAATCATTTGAATTGCGTTATTGTTTAGAAGGATTGAGTTATTTTGTATCGTGCCTCTTATAGGCATAAAATTAGATTTTGCTGTCGAGAACGTTAGACCATTATTTTTGGCCCAATCTGCAAGTGCAGCTAAATCATTGTTTAGTCGAGCTATATAAGTTTGTGCTTGATTAGCTGGGAAAGTGATGACAACTTTCATGTCATCAGCGAATAAAAACAGTTTGCTATGCGAAATGACGTTATGTATGTCATTTATATATATAAGAAATAGTAAGGGGCCTAATACGCTACCTTGAATCACCCCACTGGGGATAGGTAGACTGCGTGATCTACGGCCGTTAACTTCGACAGAGTAAGTGCTATCAGTAAGAAAAGAAGTTAACCAGGAAAGAAGATTACCACCGATGCCATATGATTCAAGTTTCGATAATAATATCTTATGAGGAACAGTATCAAATGCTTTAGTTATGTCTAGGAAGACAACTACAACTGCCGAACCTTCCTCTATCGATGTAGTAATATAGTCGAGGTATTCGAGCTGACATGTAATGCATGATCTTTTATTTAGGAAGCCATGTTGAGCTTTAGAGAAGAAACTTGGAGATAAGTGATTTAAGATAGCTTTTTTTATTATTTTTTCAAGTAATCTAGATAGTATTGCTGTGTGGTTAATTGGGCGATAATTTGATACCGTGTTCTTCGAGCCAGATTTATGTCTGGGTGTAATGACAGAGTGTTTCCATTCTATAGGGAAGATTCCAGATTCGATTGAAGTGTTAAATAAGTTCAGTAGAAGAAGTTTGAAATCGTCACCACCCATTCTGCAACTTGCGGGCGGAATGCCTGTTATGTCTGGCTTGAGACTGAACGTAGTTTGCTTGCAGACTTCGTGAATGTCTTTCAGATGTATGCATATAGTGTTTAATACACTAGGTGATCGAAATGTTCTAGTCATATCTTTATTGATGGAAGTATTGTAAGTAGTATTAAAATATTTAAAAAATTCTTCGCAGATTGTAATAGGGTCTGTAATTCTTATTTCTGCCGAATTATAAGTTCGATCCTGAATAATAAAATCTACTTTGCTGTTTGAGTTTACGGATCGTGATTTAAATAACCTGCTAAGTGATTTTATTTTATCACGACTGTTCAGTGCTCTATTTTCTGATGCAATCAATGTGTGGTCTAGAATGAGTTTTTGGTCACTCAATAGTTCATATGAACGTAAACGAGCAAAGATGTCGTTATTGTTAATTGCAACTGTAGACCACGCTTTCATTTTCTTTTCCATTTTCTCGAGCCTAGTTTGTTTTATGCGTTTTCTAGAACTGCCAGCTTTATCGATTAAACTTATAATTTTCGAATGGAATGTTGAGGACATAGTTGGAAAATCATGTGAAAGAAAGAATTGAGACCAATCTTCAATCCTTATAAGTGTTGAAAGTAACTTCTAATCGATGAAACGGTGAAGAGTCTTGACCTCATTGGTAGCTTTGCAAGTGCATGATAGGTGGAAGGATAATATTTTATGGTCCCCATTAAAGGGGGAAGGCAATATTTGTAAGTTGTTTGGATCAATATTTAGAGTAAAGACTAAGTCAAGAATGTTGTCCTTTCTAGTTGGTCTATCAATAAATTGTTTGTAACCTAGTAAGTCAAGCGTTTTCATAAAATTTGTATGAGAGCTAACTTTACTTCGTTCGTGCCAGTTTAAATTAGGCATGTTAAAATCACCGGCTATAATTTTATAGCGTGTATGATGTAAAGACGTTTCGATGAAAGCTTGAGTTAATGTATTCAGATTATATGAAGTTGAGCCTGGTGGGTAGTAGATGCAGCCTATTAAGAGATCTAGTATAGGTAGTTCTATCCATAGTGAATCTTCAAGTTCTGTTAAATTCGAAGATGTTATACTATTAGCTTCAAATCTTGAATGCACATAAATAAGGCAACCATCAGCTCGTTTCAGAGTGCGATTTCTCCTAAATACCTGGTAGTTAGGTATCATGAGCTTAGAGTCAGAGTGATCATCACGGGTCCAGAATTCAGTTATAAGAATAATATCTAATATCTAATATCAAATATAATATAATATCTAATAAATACTGTGCTCTGATTATCATCTATTCGTATTTAAATTGGCAAGAAGTATTCCTACTCTATAATTTTGGCTTCTAACAAGACATATTTTAAAACTTGTGTTTACGTACGCTCATGGTTTACTGTAGTATACATTTTGGGTTTGTCTAATTGCTTGTGATGGCTGATCTCAGGCTGTACTTCAACTTTTCATCGATGGAAATATATGAGTACATGTATTGATTACGAGGAATTCTGATACTACTGAACCCTAATCCACACTAGTTTAGCATGTAATATAAAATTACTCAGCCAGGGACTGCTTTTCTTTATAGCAAAATGTTTTTCTATGTCAACTTTGAGTCGATGCTGCTTTTAAAATTCTCTGGGTATCACTTTGAGGAACAAGTACCGACACTCGACTCATCTGCTCTTTCATCATTCGGAACAAACGCGTCCATCTATTTTAAATTATAAGCAAAATGAAATATAAAAATATACAGGTTCCGTTTCATCTTTGATAATCACGCGCGCAGATGAGATACAGGCCACTTGTCTCAGAGCAAATAGTTAGCAAATATTCCAGCAATCATTTCACAGATTTAGTTGACGTTCGCTGCATCGATTATTCGAACGAACACAAATCGCTGACTTTCGTAATAACTATCACACTGGACAGTTATTATCAATGTGATATCCAAAATTCAGGGTTTATTGCAAAATTCATAAGCCATAGCTACTGCATTTTACTCCTTCAAACTTTGTGGTTGGTGTTTATCCCGAATTCAGTTCATTCAGTTACGTTGTATTTCCCTGCTCGTAACCGAATTCGGTGCTTTAAAACGACCAAATCTGTCCAATTGTTGAATGAAAATTATTCTATCAAAAATGTGACTTATCATATCAAAGAAATATAGCTATCCAAGAAGGAATAAACAATCGATTGGTTCTAATCAGCTTGGAGACATTAGGTAATAAATAAGACATTTTTTCGTATTCACCGTTGTAAAATCCACCATTACACAATTAGTTTACCAAGTGATCACTCGCATCGTTTACACTTTGCTTGCCACTTTGTTTAAGCTGGTTTAAAACATGGCTCATATATATTACCATATGTTAATCGATTTATTTAATGAAGTTCAGCTTGAGTTATCTGTACGCACACGGCTGCGAACCTTTTTTAAATAAATAAATAAATTTTATTCTTGGAAATCCAAGGCATGTTAGACATGATCGATAATTTCCAAAAGCTTTGTACAATCAGATTATAGGATGTACATTTGCAAAATAATTTGTTCAAGGTCATTTGTTTCAGCGGAATTTAACGTTCAATAAATATAAAGGTAACGGTATTTCAAGTTGTTTCCAGGTAATCTATACGTGATCTGATATATTACGAAAACACATCTATTGCAAGGAAAAGTCTAGAATGTTTCCGGCAACACTGATGATCAATGGATAAAGTCCATCAAATATGCGCGAAGAGTCTCTATTTTTGATGTTCCAAACGTTTTCATTTTGATTGTTGTAAATAGATTGATGTTTCCTGACCATGAGCCGTTTTCTTGTCCGCTAGGTGAAGGTGGTTTATTCCACTAGTTTAAGGTCTGGGGGGCAGTTTCATTTTGGTGCGGATTGAGAATTTTGCTGTTGAGAAAAAACTCAGAGGCGAGAGAATGTTGTTTCGAACGATATGAACGGTTATTTATTATCAATAACCAGGGATGCCATTATCATATAAATCATCAGGTAGAACATTTAAATTAAGTAGATTGCGAATTTTATCAACGGTAAAAAATGAAGCTAGATGTGATTTGAATTCATTTAATAAGGAACTGAGTCTTATATATTTTGGAAGAAGATTCCACAGTTTAGCATATTTAGTCAAGAAGAAACTGTTCCTTACTTTAGTACGAAACCTTGGTAACTTTAAAGTTTTTTCACTGTTTCTCAAGCTATATTTAGAATCATGCTGTATATGAATATTCGAACGTATTTCCATATTATCCGTTGACAGTATTTTAAAGAGTAAGATGAGGTTATGCTTAAGTCTGCGAAACCATAGAGGATCGAGTTTCAGTTGTATACATCTTTCTCTATAGGATTGTTTGGTGGTATTACCAATTATTGATTTTGAGAAAGAACGTTGTATCTTTTCTAAAACTATGCTATCGGTTTTATTTATATTAGTATATATTATGTTACAATAGTCAAAGATAGGAATGGTGAATAATTTATACATTTCTAGTTTACAATGAGGCTGAATTATAGATCTGTGTATAGTATTCATACTTTGTCTGGCTTTAGTAATAAGGTGGCGTTTCTGTTCGTTGAAAGTGAGTGATGATGAATATCGGAATCCTAAATCATGCGTGCTATCAATCATTTGAATTGCGTTATTGTTTAGAAGGATTGAGTTATTTTGTATTGTGCATCTTATAGGCATAAAATTAGATTTTGCTGATGCGAACGTTAGACCATTATTTTTGGCCCAGTCTGCAAGTGCAGCTAAATCATTGTTTAGTCGAGCTATATACGTTTGTGCTTGATTAGCTGGGAAAGTGATGACAACTTTCATGTCATCAGCGAATAAGAACAGTTTGCTATGCGAAATGACGTTATGTATGTCATTTATATATATAAGAAATAGTAAGGGGCCTAATACGCTACCTTGGATCACCCCACTGGGAATAGGTAGGCTGCGTGATCTACGGCCATTAACTTCAACAGAGTAAGTGCGATCAGTAAGAAAAGAAGTTAACCAGGAAAGAAGATTACCACCGATGCCATATGATTCAAGTTTCGATAATAATATCTTATGAGGAACAGTATCGAATGCTTTAGTTATGTCTAGGAAGACAACTACAACTGCCGAACCTTCCTCTATCGATGTAGTAATATAGTCGAGGTATTCAAGCTGACATGTAATGCATGATCTTCTATTTAGGAAGCCATGTTGAGCTTTAGAGAAGAAACTTGGAGATAAGTGATTTAAGATAGCTTTTTTTATTATTTTTTCAAGTAATCTAGATAGTATTGCTGTGTGGTTAATTGAGCGATAATTTGATACCGTGTGTTTCGAGCCAGATTTATGTCTGGGTGTAACGACAGAGTGTTTCCATTCTAAAGGGAAGATTCCAGATTCGATTGAAGTGTTAAATAAGTTCAGTAGAAGAAGTATGAAATCGTCACCACCCATTCTGCAAATTGCGGGTGGAATGCCTGTTATGTCTGGCTTGAGACTGAACGTAGTTTGCTTGCAGACTTCATTAATGTCATTCAGATGTATGCATATAGTGTTTAATACACTAGGTGATCGGAATGTTCTAGTCATATCTTTACAGATGGAAGTATTGTAAGTTGTTGGCTCCGTCGGTCGATTTCAACCATGGATGTTCATCACATAGCATGAATTTCATGTTTTGCAACTTTTTGAATGACTAAACAGTCCGATTCGGGAGGAACAATCTCTCCCGCAGCGCTTGCAACGATAGTCAGAACTCTGTTGTATTGCATCAGTTGCACGCCGGCGGCGTGATCTGCGTTCCTGAGCACCAGGAGCTGTATTTGCTCCTCCCCGGCTTGCAGTCGACGCTTTCACAATGCCTCCAAAGTGAGCGGTCAAGAGCAAGTTCTTCCCAGCTTGCGGGGTCAATGTCAAGAGCTTTCATATCTCTTTTGCAAACATCTTTGTACCGCAAGTGCGGTCTGCCCAATGGTCGACTTCCTAATTGCAACTCACCGTAGAGTAGATCTTTCGGAATACGACCATTTTCCATTCTATAGACATGACCAAGCCACCGCAGGCGGCGCTGACGTAATAGGGTAAACATGCTCTGTAGACCAGCTTTTGAAAGCACTTCAGCGTTAGTCACTCTGTCCATCCACGATATGTTCAAGATACGACGGATGCTTCGTAGATGGAAAGCATTCAGCTTCCGTTCGTGTCTTGCGTGGGTGGTCCAGGTTTCACTTCCGTATAGTAAAGCATTTAGTACGCACGCGCTGTATACCATCATCTTTGTCTTTACAGTCAGCTTGCGGTTACCCCAAACACGAGAGTTCAATCGGGACAAAATGACAGCTGCTCTGCCAATCCGCTTATCAATCTCCATGTCTAGCGAGAGGTTATCCGCAATGGTTGAACCAAGATATGTGAAATGATGTACTGGTTCGAGCTGACAGTTTCTAACAGTGATGATTGTTGGCGATACAGTCCCTTGACCAAGGACTTTGGTCTTGCTTATGCTGATTGTTAGACCAAAGTCTTTGCATGCCGACGAAAAACAGTCCATTAGCGACTGTTGGTTCTCTTGGGAGTGAGCAATAAAGGCTGCATCGTCGGCAAACAACAGGTCACGGATTGTCACATCCCGTACTTTGGTTCGTGCTTTCAACCGGTTCAGGTTGAAAAGCTTACCATCACTTCGCGTGCGTCCCTTCTGTTCTCGTCTTAAAAGCGTGCTTCAGAAGCAGAGCAAAGAAAATACCGTACAGCGTGGGAGCAAGAACACACCCTTTTTTGACGCCTCGGCGAATTTCAAATGCTTCTGAACTGCAACCGTTAAAATGGACTGAGCCTTTCATGCCTGAGTGGAACGAAATAACGAGTCTCAGCAGCCTTGGGGGGCAGCCTATCAAATCGAGCATTTTGAAGAGACCCTCCCTGCTGACGTAGTCGAATGCCTTAGTTAAATCATTAAAAACAGCGTATAATGGCATACGCTGTTCCCGACACTTTTCTTGAAGTTGTCTCAAGGAGAAGATCATGTCAACGGTTGATCTTCCCTTGCGGAAGCCACATTGAGATTCGGAGTAAATTCTATCAGCTAAAACTTGCAGCCGGATCTGTAAGACTTTAGCAAACAATTTGCCTACAACATTCAGAAGGGAGATTCCTCTGTAATTGTTGGCAGTCGCCTCTGTCACCCTTATTCTTAAATAGCGTGATGATCTTTGTGTCTCGCATCTCTTGTGGGACACCCCCCTCCCTGCCAGCACTGAAGAAGCAAATGGTGAAGAGGCTGTAATAATGCTGCTCTACCGCATTTGATTAGCTCAGGTGGAATTCCGTCGTCACCAGGGGCCTTCCCATTCGCTAAGCGGTCGATTGCCTTATTGAGCTCATCAAGAGTAGGAGGGGTATCTAGATATTCAATGGTCGGCAACCGTTCGACATTTTCAAGTGCATGCGTTAGAACCGTACTGTCCCTAGAGTAGAGGGAGGAGAAGTGCTCTACCCATCTTTCCATCTGTTGAGTTTTGTCGACAATCGGCTTACTTGATAAAGACTTAATGGGAGCCGTTTTAAGTTTGTTTGGGCCAATGGCTCTCTTGATCCCATCATACATACCGTGAAAATTGCCGGTATCCGCAGCTTTTTGGATATTGAGGCTAACTTCAGTCCAATAGTCGTTTGCACAACGCCTTGCAGTCTGTTGGACCTTATTTCTAGCTGCTCTTAGAAGACGTAAGTTTTCATCTGTTGGCATACCTTTGAACCACAAGAATGCTGACCGTTTCTCATCCAGCACAGCAGTCATCTCAGAAGCGTTTGCTGCGAACCAGTCGCTCGTTCGAGCTTTCTTCGGACCGAAAGTGGAAAGTGCGACTCGGCATATGCAGCTTTTTATCAATTCCCAGTTTTCTGAAGCAGATTCAAGTGGGGTTGTCTTGTTGAACTCGTCCGTGAAGGCTTTTGCGAATCTCGCAGTTAGATTAGGTTCGCACATGCGAGTGACGTCTATCCTAGGCTTAGCAGACAATTTGGTGCGGTGAAATCTCATGTGGGGGAGCTTCAGTTTTTGCACAGACCAGTGAATGATCAGTGTCGCAGTCTGCGCTTTGATATGATCTGGTGAGGAGCACGCTTCCTATATTAGTACGCTTAACAAGAATAAGATCAAGCTGATGCCAATGCTTAGAGCGAGGATGCTCCCAAGAGACCTTATGCTGTGGTTTTGTTTGAAAGAAAGTGTTACTGACACAAAGATTGAACTGTGTGCACAATTCTAAAAGGCGTTGCCCATTTTCATTGGTTTTACCTACACCGAATCTTCCGAGACAGTTTTGCCAAGACTCATAATCTGCACCAACTCTGGCATTGAAATCACCCAATACCACTACACAGTTTTTCTGCGGCACGTTTTTCAGGACGGCTGTGAGGTTATGATAAAAAGCGTCTTTTCCAGCAGGCGTCGCAGAGAGCGTCGGTGCATAAACGTTGACCAACGTAATGGTACCAGTAATGCACCTCAGATTTAGAGTCCAAATCCGTTCGCTCCCGCTGCTGCTCGTTTCTGTTGCTTTTAATATGTCGTTTCGCACGGCAAACCCAACTCCATGCAGTCGAGGCTCATCGAAACCTCTTCCTTTCCAAAAGAATGTGTAATCACTTTCTGTTAGCTTACCAGTGTCTGGTAAGCGCGTCTCTTGTAGGGCAGCCACGTCGACATTCAGCCTCTTTAGCTCGTTGTTAATCACGGCGGACTTTCTAACGCCTCGGATATTCGAGACGTCGTCATGAAATCCTGGAAGCATGGACCGGACGTTCCAGGTTCCAAGTTTCAGAACTGACATTTGTTGTTTGGTATTTCGATTCGCTGGTGCGGAAAAATACAGTCTGCTTGTCGGTTGATTCCTAATCCCCATGCACCCAATGAGGATAGCAGACCGTGGCAAGACGGCACCTTATTGACTGGGGGCTGCCCAGCTTGAGGCGGGCGGTAGCCGTCCAATGAGACCTGGAAGTCTCTCCCACCGTCGAAAGCAGCCCCAGGCGCTTAGCTCTACGCCAGTCGAGCCATAGCTTTTAACCGGTATCTGCTGCTTCCCGTGTTATTTTCCGTAGAAGCGGAATGGAGTGTCCTCTCCATTGGCAGTTCAATATGGAGAACTAGCTGTTGCCCATGCAGCAATTGCTTCCTCTCCACGGCACCACTGGAACCAAAGGAACAGCTAGGCTGATACGTTTGGACAACGATGCCGTCGCAGGAGCTGGCAGGACGAAGTTGAATAAACTTCGGACTGCCTAACGGGACTCCGGCTCCGGATTTTTCCTCGAAGTTGACTCCTGAAGCCTTTTCCATGAATGGATGTAGCCACAAGGCAGTGGAGGTTTGAGATAAGGGTTTTCCTTCCCCTAGACAGATATGACAAAAATAAAAAGGAAAAAGAAAGAAATGGTAGTGAGACTCCAGAGTGTTTCTGCATGCAGCTCACTACCGGTGAACAATCAATTTAGCACGATGTTAGCCGCACAGCACAGAGATGCACTACGATTGCACATGCGTGCACCAATAAGTTAATTAGTTCTTATTTTTCCATACGTTCAAAATAGAAACTGTGATATACCAAAACGTTTTCCTCTGTTCTTCGATGGCGTATCTTTTAAAACCTGGTCAACTTGACAGTATTTCAGCAAACGGGAGGCATGTGTAGTATTGCGTGTACAGGCTCGTGATTGAGTGCTATCACCAGATTAATCAACTAGTCAATGGTTGGGACGAATTGCGTTGAGCCAATGAGTGTGAAGCTACCGTTTGCGAGATCATCCTTATAAGCAGTTGTTCATATAAGAGGTACAAGATCACAAAGCCTGGATTAAGGTAAGGTGCCGCACATCCATAGAAGGAACGTGGGCTGCAATGCTGTCAAGTCGACCATGCTTAAAAATATTTGAGAAAAAATGACAGACACCAGTGTTTTTGCATGCAGAGCAAATCATTTAAGCAGTATGAATTTATTACACGTTCACATATGCGCTGTCAAGGTCGTTCAATCTAGGCACGCCAAAACTCGCACTGATTTGGAAGCATTGATCGTTTTTAATCAAGTGAACATAACTCACCGATTTAAATCAATATAGCAGCTTGGCTTCAGTAGCTTGGCTTCACTTTCGTTCATCTAGTTGATTAATTGTACATATATATACAAATGAGCTGTAAATAAAATGATGCATTCTGTCAGTCGTCTTCTACCACTTTCGTGAGTGTTGGGTCAGCCGGAACTCGCTCCAAAAAACACAACAGACTTGGCGACGGGAAAATGGCTATCAGCTTTGAGCAAATGCAAGCATTACTTCAGCAACAGCAAGCACAGTTCGAAAAATCACAGAAGCAGCTCATTGAACTTTTTTCTCAGAAGCTGAATATCAAAGAAGAACAGAAAGAACAGACACAGCAGCAATCAATTGACTCAATCGCAGCATCCATCACAGAGTTCCATTTCGATGCAGATCGGGAACAACATTCAATGCTTGGTTCAAGAAATACGAAGACATTTTCAGAGTTGAACTTGCGGGTCAAGGTGATGCATGGCTTGTTCGCCTATTGTTGAGAAAACTTGGTCCTGTTGAGCACGAACGTTACACTAACTACATTCTTCCAAAATGTGCTCGAGAGTTCAGCTTTGACGAAACCATCGCAACACTCACGACAATCTTTGGCGAACAATCATCCTTATTCAGCATTCGTTACAACTGTCTCAAACTGATGAAAAAAGCAACAGACGACTACACTACCCATGCTGCTATCATCAATCGAGAGTGCGAAAGATTCAAGCTCGGTTCGATGACATCAAATCAGTTCAAATGCCTAATGTTCGTTTGCAGTCTTCAATCGCCAGCAGACGCAGACGTTAGAACAAAAATTCTGAGCAGACTGGAGCACGAGCCGGAAATGACCCTTCAAGACATTGCAGCAGAATGTCACAGAATGATGAACCTCAAGCATGACACCAAGTTGATTGAAAACGCCGGACAGAAAATAGATCCTCAAGTGTACAAGAACACAGCAGCACACAGTAGTTCACAAAGTCCTCCCAAAAAGCCATTGAAACCCAAAAGTGCCTGTTGGAATTGCGGTCGATGGCACTATTCGAAAGATTGTCCGTTCAGAACCTATAAGTGCCGCAGGTGCAAGCGCATTGGTCACAAAGAGTCACATTGCAGAAAAAACTATAGGACCGGTGCAAACAGTCTTCATAATCCAAAATCGAATGGAAACCGGGGCAGAATCAATGCGGTCATTGCAACCTTTGAAGCAGATTTGGCAAGCAGACGTAAATATGTCGCAGTGAGAATTCAAGGCAAGACTGTTTCGTTGCAAATTGACACCGCCTCAGACGTCACATTGATTTCCCGCTCAACGTGGAAGAAGATTGGCTGCCCAACAGTCTATCCCACGGAAATGAATGTGCGAAATGCCTCTGGTGAACCACTGAGGATTGACGGACAACTTACTTGTAAGATTGATTTCAATGGTGAGAAAGCAACTGGTTTAGTTTACTTGACACCTCATGAAAAACTTGATTTGCTTGGAATTGATTGGATCGAACGACTGAATTTACTCAGCGTGCCTCTGAAAGATCTGTGTTCAACAACAACCGCAACAGTGTGCCAGACAAATTCTTCATCAAGAACAAGTCGACAGTTGATACGCAAACATGGTTACGATATCCAGAATGAATCGCATCAAGGTGACAATGATTCTACAAAGCGGACAACTCCCAACTCAGTCTTTTCAAACGCTGCTAGGCTTCCAAGATCAATCAACGCTCGTAATAAACAACCACACAGGCAGCAAGGTAATCGTCGCGAAAACAGTTCTCGAAACTATAAAGAAAGCAAATTCATTCGTGGCCGTTTCACAAGATCAAGCGACTATAAAGAGGAACCGGTTTGCGTTACAGGTGGTCCACGTGGCTCTAAGGCGAATGCTTCACTGAAAAACGCAACTCGTGGTTCACGAAAGCAGTATAACGATTCCCATGCGTTGGCACCGCATGTTTCTCAAAATGAACCTATCAGCACTCATGAACAATGGCAAAGAGTCGACAAGTGTCTTGCTGAACAACATCGCACAGACAAGACACAAGAAAGAAGATACCGAACACGAAGAAGAACAATGGTTCAATCATTTCAAATCAATCCAAGAAACAAGGCGTACATAGACCGAAGGTGAACCTCCTTTTTTTCGCAGGGGGAGGTGTCAAGGTCGTTCAATCTAGGCACGCCAAAACTCGCACTGATTTGGAAGCATTGATCGTTTTCAATCAAGTGAACATAACTCACCGATTTGAATCAATATAGCAGCTTGGCTTCAGTAGCTTGGCTTCACTTTCGTTCATCTAGTTGATTAATTGTACATATATATACAAATGAGCTGTAAATAAAATGATGCATTCTATCAGTCGTCTTCTACCACTTTCGTGAGTGATGGGTCAGCCGGAACTCGCTCCAAAAAACGCAACATGCGCGATAACTTTTGCGCACTAATTATAACAAATCTGTAATCAGAAATCTAGAATTCTATGAAGTATCAAAGTTATGTGACTAAAGAATTTTCATATGCATATGCACGATTTCTGTTGGGTTATCTTAAGAAACCTAAACAAAATAATCATCGACGATTAGAAAATGATGCCACAAAGAAACACGCGGAGGTTCGTCGTACGACTTTACATGATGCACGGATATGCCAACGTGCATCACTTTTTTGCTGTGCAGCTGACGGTTCTAAATTGAGTTGCCACTAGCAGTGGGCTGCATGCGAAAACACGCGTCTCATTATCATATTTATTTCTATTTTATTTTCGTTTCTCATATCTATCTAGGCCTAGGCAGCCTGACAGTATCCTAGCTAACATGCAGTCTATGACTGCGGCGGTTGACTTGGATCGAGCTTGAGATTCTATGCGTACAAGATGAGTACTAGCAATGAAACCCAGGTGGGGTTTATGATAAACCAAGTGCAGGAAAATCATTCAGCTCGAAATAAAAGCAACTCGGGTTAACGCAAAATATGCCCAACAATCGTGCATGAAAATTGAGTCTTGACAAGAAAATTTAGCTTCGAGACGTTGTGTAATAGCTTCATGAACATACATGTACCAGATACGTAAAAATAGTCAAAAAATTATGATCTGTAAGTAGTATTAAAATATTTAAGGAATTCTTCGCAGATTGTAATAGGGTCTATTATTCTTATTTCTGCCGAATTATAATTTCGATCCTGAATAAAAAAATCTACTTTGCTGGTTGAGTTTTTGGATCGTGATTTAAATAACTTGCTAAGTGATTTTAGCTTATCACAACTGTCTTATCGATTTAGCTTATGCACAGTGAATTTTTAGCCCCAAAATGAAACTTACTGATTGAATCATCACCTAATTTCCTCCATACACTTGTCACAATTGATCAAGAAATATGGCCGCTATGCATCAGCGCATTGTTTTGTTCCGTTTCGTTGAGAAGACGCACAACTGGAGATGGATGCTACGCCAATCTTTCTCTGCGAAACGCATCTTAGAAGCGACCACCACTAATATATAAGATTTTTTGTTCTGATAAATCTTAAGCAGGCGATGATAAGGCGAATGTTATCTATTTCGTTCTTTGGGTAGACAGGTTTTTATTGCTTGAGATTTAACCGATTCAATTTTTTGCAAACGTTATTTTTAGTCTCGAGTTAAATGGTTGATCGCCCAAGATAACCGCTATTAACAGCCTTTGTCACTGAGGATTTTCAGAATTCTGAAAGATTCTATCAGGTCGCCATAGACACAAGCAATGTAGTAAGAATTGACTTGAAGAAAATAAACCTTCTTGGCAGGGTAGACAAACCTCAAATATTTTTTGTCGCCAAACGTTAAACTCTTACAATATTAATATATCCTTCTGTATGAGATTGTTTCAGTCTTTCACACAGTATTCTAAATGGGCTTGATATGGCTGTATATGATTTGATAAATAGCTCCGGCTTTCTACATGTCATGACAGATTTGAGCCTAAAGATAACCGGTATTGGCGAACCTGTTCGCCCAGTCTTTTTGGAAATTCAATTGATTCTATGAGGTCGTCACTTAGACACTAGCCATAAAGTCAGAATAAACCTAAAAATTAGACCTTCTTCGCATGGTAGGCAAAAGGTCAACCATCTTGTTCGCCAGACATTGAACCCTCATGAGAAGTAATATATATTTCTGTATGAGATGGCTGCAGTTTCGGACGCAATATTCTAAATAGGTTTGATATGGCTGTATATAATTTGATAAATAGCTCCGGGTTTCAGCATGTCAGGACAGATTTGAGCCAAAAGTGCTCTGCTCTAATTCGTCGTGGACGTGAGGCCAACTTCGTTGCCAATTTACTGTCCTCTGTTTTTACTATATCTAAATACTTGCTCCCATGAACAGATTTAAGTCAACCTTGCCGCTCTCAAAATTAGATTTAATTTTGTCGAACTGTAAACAACCGATGGTATTTACTACAGGTTAGGCGAAAATATTAATCCTGCGACCGTGCAATGACTTTTTCGATATCTTTGAACAGATCACAGTGATCATTGAATCAGTTAAATTTAGCATAATCTGCATTCACATAACTGGAACATAGCGATTCATAAGCCAATTATTGATGTAAATAAGACAGTATTTTGAGCCCGGTACCGAAACCTTTGGAACCCCGCTGGGTGTTTTCACACGTACTTAGAAGGACCTATCACGGAGGAATTTGGTGATTTATTCATTAAGCTTACCGTATATTTCTTTGGTCGCCATTTTTAACCATAAAAACCAAATTGGCATTACTGAAGACCAAGTACCACACTCTTACTTTCCACATTCGTTTTATGACTGGGAAAATCTTTGGGCAAAGCACAGAAAATTCGACAGATACTAAGTTTCATCAAAAACGTCATGCTGAGAGTGACTTAAAAGCAAACTCTGCATGAGGTTCCTACACAACCTATCCCTGATATATCTTCCAGAGGCTGTGCAAAAAAACACTGGTTGAGGTTACCGCTGGATTTTTTATAATCATTTTTGTGAAAACATCGTTGCAATAAGCACGAAGATGCATATCTTCCAAAAATCTGGAAATATTGATTTTCCGTAGCAATTCGTTGTATAACATACGAATATGCTCTGCTTTACCTTAGGTGATTTCCTTATAAGTTTAGGAGCTCGCCGTCATGTCTGCAGAAATAATTTAAGTCTAGATTTTGTAGTACTCGTGCAGACGTTTTCATGCAAAATCTGTCCAGTTTAATGGAGAGACCCATTATAATAGTAAAAATCTGGACTAAAAGAGTCGCATTATCTCAAACATTCAAAGGACATTTCTAAAATATTCGAAAAAAAACAATGTTCGCGTTGTTGTCTAGTATTAGGGTATTTATGTAGTCTCTTGATTTACGTTTGGAATCCGCCAGTGTCTGTTACGACTATTACCATATAGTAGTTCAGCAGAAGTCCATAAAGGCGGCTTGTTTTTAGCCAATCAGGTCTACAAGTGTAGTATATAGCATGAATTCATAAGATATTGCGGTTTAAGGCTGACAAATCACCTTATAGGTCTCTAGCTACAAAAAGTATGTAACATCTTTAAGCTGTAATCCTTGCGTCGTTCAACTCAACTTGGTTTATGCTACGCCCGTATGTGACGGTGGCATCTGGACGCAGAGAATGTTCTGGAACATATGGTGTCTTAATCAATGTTTCGCTAATTGTGATTCATAAGACAAGTTTGGTATGTCTTTAGGACATTTTGACAACACCAAGTAGAGTATCGATGGTGATTACCACACGCTGTCCATAGTTTTCATTCTCGCGTGCTGATGAATCGTACTCAAGTGTAGCCAATCGAGAAATACCTAGAAATTCAATCGGAATTTTTTCGAATGTCCCAGTCAAAATCAGAAAGTTTGAAATTAGTCATTACATATACTCATGATGCGGGTAATAAGGTTACAAAAATCAACTTGAGTCATTGTTACCACCGAAAAATAGCATAATACAGCAATAATATAATTCCCGATAATGCAAGGAAAATCTTGTCTTCGTTGATGATTGATGATGGCACTGTCTTGCTATTCACTATCATGCGTAATGATTATAACAGCACCTCCTTCAAGTTAACCTCTTGTCTTTCCAATCTAATTGTTGCATAAATAAAAAGAGCTGACGGGAATAGTGGCTGTATTTCGAAGTCTCGATTTTCATTTACCTAAAATCGTAGATTTTGGGTCTAACTGTATTATTTTCAACCATTTAATTTGAAAATCGAAAGCATTCGAAAATGCTATGCTTAATCAAGATTTTGTAGTTATCTCGTTCACAAAAAGCCAGGAACTACTAAGTTTTTAATGCGTTCAATATTAGCAGCAAAAATACTATATGTTCATTCGAAGTCGGCGGAAATCTGCGGCATAAATGTTCTTAATGCTGCTGCGTTGTGCACAAACGAAGCGAGGCTTTCGTTGGCTGTGTAACGACTCAGTCAACAATCTTAACAAAAGATCCCTAACGAGACTTGAATTTTCTTGAAAGAAATATTTGCTTTGGCAGAATGATTTCATCTGCGATTTTCGGGGTTACGCACGGGTTTAGTAGGTTGCCACGTGAATGCTGGAAGCTAACCGTTGGACGACTTTAACTTACTAATATATACCACCTATTTGTGTTTATATAATCGGTTGTCTTCAATGTGAAACACTTCGCGGTCACTCCAATTTTTTTTAACTAATATTAAGTTTGACCTTTCTCGTTTTTCGACAGAACAAGGCTGTGCACACAAACCAACTAAAGCTTAGGTTTGACGTCTGCTAAACGCAGTATATTCTGCTGACCTTGGGGATCTAGGCTGAGTTGTGATTGAGAAAACTGTATAAAAGTTACGTGGTCGCTTAGGATCACAGTTTTTTATATGTTTCGTAGTATTATATGAATCTGCAGTATTTCGAAGCTCTCGCAGTTCACCACAGAGTGAGGTTATTGAATCTTGGCTCGATTGTCCTACTCACAAGTTAGCGCGCTCCATTTTGTGATCGCAAAATTGATCCAATTTCCATTTTCAGCGAAACTACAGCGTTTGTATTTTTTAGAATTTATTTATAACATTATTTATAACCGTCGGTTCAGGCTGTAAACTGCTGCAAGCAATTAGAAGATCATTTGCTTGAGGACTTCACCGATAAATTCGTATTATAGAGAAACCCATTCGGATCACGTATGGGCTGCAGAAACCACGCAATGGCGTTTGAAAATCCCTGAGCAATTTTTAGTGTGCCCCTAGGTAGAACGTCGGTATTAAATTTCTTGGGCTACTTGCTCTGAAATGAGAGCATTGTGGCACGGGAAAGTAATGGGCCATTTTTCAAAGATCTATGTGGGTATAGAAAATAATAATCGTTATGCTCAAGGCATTGAATAGATAAAATGCTATAGAATATCAATCAATTCAAAGCAATTTGCGATAAAATTACACTTCAGAATTTTGATTTTGTTAGTGCTGGGTAAATTAAATAATTCCTCGAATTTGTGTCGATTAAATCATGAATAAATTTGATTTATGATTTATTGGTTGTCAGTAGCATTGTTTTATGCGATGGAACAAATATTAGCAACTTTATCATATATAGTTTTTCATGTGAAAGTCTAATGGAGGCGATTATTTTTTATACATAAAATAAAAGATCTATTGATATAGCTGCAATTGTCGAAATTAATTTGTGATTGATAATATTTCTTGATGAAAATCTTTTACAATGTAATTAAACTTGACTTGTAATAAAATCATAATGGCTTACTTAGTTTGTCTGTGCTAATGTACGATTAACTCGTACCAAAATATATTAGCCGCCTTTCTGGTTTGTTGTGATTTATTATTTGAAAATTATAGGTAACAATATTTCGTTGAAGTTTTTATGTTCCATTCTTTTATATCTAACAGTGGATTAATTTTTAATCTGTTTACAATCTATGAAAATTAAATTTTATGAATTTTTCTCCGCATACTTTGTTGTTATTTTCGAATTGTGATAGTAGTGCCTAGCATTTCATATTTTCGCATATGTCCGACTCTGGTTGCACTCACGGTTGCTAAAAAAATAAATTTTTGGCCCCAGATCATGTATTTTATCGTTGTATAAAATATCCCAGTTTAAACTGAAAGTGTCGTAGAGTCGGATATAACCGTCTATGATCTGCCATCATGTGATATTTACTCTCCCGAAGGATCGGTTGACCCACTTATCAAATATATTATCAAATTGTTGTTTATTTTGTTCGAATATAACGCAAAACTGCAGATAGTATGGTACTTAGTAAACATGATTATGAATTTAATTCCGTTTATAATGGATTCAGACGTTCGAAAGGGTTTGTTGCATGTATTTTATATTTTTATACCTATGTTTGCATACAATATTGTTATTCAGCAAATTTGCTTAAAAGGTCCGTTTATTTTACATTTTTCATTCAGCCCTCAGAAATGTGTGATCAACAGAAAAAACTTCTTCTTGAGCAAGTAGCAACCCGATTAAGAATTTTGTCTATAAAAGCGACAAATGCTTCTAAATCTGGGTATGTTCTCATCATTTGTCTGTATTTAGTCATCCAACATCATGTTCTTCAATTGCCGAGATAATGGCTGTTTTGTTTTTCAATGAGATGAAGTATACGCCAGCAGATCCGCGAAACCCAAATAGTGATCGCTTCATCTTGTCTAAAGTATAGCTTTTCATCCTACATTATTTTCAGGGCCATGCAGCTCCAATTCTTTACGCCGCTTGGGTTGAAGCTGGTTTACTCGAAGAAAGCGAACTGATGAATCTGAGAAAATTGACTTCTGATTTAGAAGGTCACCCTACACCGGTAAATATCATTTTTTAAGTTATTCGTCAAAGCGTTTAAATTTTGTTGATGTTGCTACAGGTTCACTTGGCCAAGGTGCCAGCAACGCTGCTGGAATGGCATACGTCGGAAAATACATCGACAAAGCCAGTTACCGAGTTTATTGCGTCGTCGGTGATGGCGAATGCGCAGAAGGAAGTGTGTGGGAGGCCATATCATTTTCTTCGTACTATAAGTTGAATAATTTCGTGCTTCTTGTTGATGTCAATCGCCTTGGTCAAAGTCAACCCACTTCTCTTGGTCATGACGTTGAAGTCTATAAACAAAGGTTTGAATCGTTCGGGTAAGTCTGTGATCATATATGTACAACAATTTATTATTATGTAAATTTTAATTGTTATTTGAAGGACATTTTGTATTCTTTCGTTATTATCAATTTTTATGCCTAATAAACAACTGTTTTCAGTTGTTGGTCAAGTGCACCACCCAAAGAGAAACCTGAAGAATGCATTATTTTCCATTCCTTTACAGGAATCTATCTGTGTTTCTCTTTCTGAACATACGATTTGTTGCCTGCTTATCAAAAATTAGTCGCAAAATCAAACTATTGAAACATTCCATTCACTGTATCATGGTTAAACATTACTGTTGATCATTCTTCTTCCAAATTGTGTTATGTGCACTCATTTTAACTTTTTATAATTATTTTATAGACAATTAATGAGATTGCAGCACGATGTAGTGTACACTGATCGGTATATTTTGATGCAACCATTACCAAAACCAACGTTTTTGGTATTCTTGTCTCGTTCGTGACAGCCTTATCTTTAAAATATTAGAAATTAGACTCTCGATGCGTCGTTGTTCGAACCTGACATTAATCATTCGAGTTGATGTTAATTAACATGTTCACCATCGGATCAAGCATGTGCCGACGTTTATGTATTACCTTGCTCTCTCTGGGAAAATAATGCATTCATGATTTCCAAAAACGAAAAAATTACAACTTGGTTTGATTAAATATTTGAAACCTTACGTCTTGGCTACATAACTACATTTCTTCATATGCTCAACTTAGTAAAAATAATCTAGTTCGTGAATTGCGTATGGTCTAGGATGACATTTTTCTTAGTTGCGTTAAATTGATTGTTTGTTATGATGCTAAAAATGCTCTTGAAAGAAATTCATTTACTTTGCTGCGTGTGGAGAGTTAAATCCAGTATTTATATGTTGCTAGCGCAATATTTAGCAGAATACTTCAAACAAAGATACACCCTTTTGTTATGTTACTGCTTGGATTAACAGTGTTTTTTTACCGCGAGTGCTGAAAAATCATTAAACGTCGGATAAGTCAGACATCATATACATTTTATTTGTTTAATTATTTCTTCCCATCGTCTTCTGTTTTATTACCAATCGTTTTTGGCGATTGTCTTATATGATTGCATAAAGATATTAGTGGACTTTGTTTGAAATCCATCAAGATGTATATTTTAATGGATATATATGAAACTGATAAAACATCATTTGGCGTCGTGATATAGACAAATGTTTTTCTCTAGTTAGAGTTTCTATACGCGATGATAAGTCTATAATGCAATGCGATGATTGACAAATCTCTGTGAATTATTAAGCTATACATAGCCACTCGCAGCAAGAAGGTCAGACGAACACTGTCGTAAAATTGTGATTTGATTTTGAGGCTCCTTAGTTAAAGACCCTAATTATTCTGCTGTTTAGCCATGAGGGCATCTGGTAGTATGTTAAATCACCCCCATTCATAGCAGTTACAAATAGATATGACCCCGTAAATCATCGAGCGTCGCGAGAGATCAATCGCGTTGCCTCACATGATATATACAGCGGGACTGGTAGTCGAAAACGCACTACTGTTGATCGCATTCTATGTTTTTCTGTCCCTCACCCTTCTATTTTTATAACCCTTATCACTTAGTGTGCAGTTTGATAATTGACCTACCTGAAATTTTTTAAAAATTAGCATCTCCTGACTTCGAAGCTCTTTATAACTCCACCTACCTCTACATTCATAAGCGCCAAAAATGTACAAACCCTGTATTAGTTAAGCCAGGAAGCTGCACTATCCCTATGTCAAGATTTGTCCTCCATCAATGTTTGCTGTCTGCCAGATTTAATATGTATTATGCAGCAAACCTTTCTAACAAGTACGTTCGCCCTGCTTAAGTGACGGGTGTGGTTCCTCAGGCCAAATAGGTGTATACATAGTCTTGAGCTCATTTGTAGAAACCTCATTTTTCGACTGAATGTTTCCCAATAGCAGGATGAGTTCCGCGCGACTAGCCATTTTTGTCAACACAACTTTCCAAACTTAAAGTAACCGATGTCTGGGTTGCATAAGCTAGCTTTGTTTAGCTAAATATAGCACTTATGACAATAAACATATCTTCTATGACGAATTCTGTACACTCTTTTGGTGCGCACAATGTTTGAATATCAATATTCTAGTTGGAGATATGAGCAATTTTGCTTTGATTACCTTAAAACGTACACTTGCTCCGATGGGTCGAACGTTTTTGTAAGCAACTTAGCTGGTTAGCAGCAGTTAGTCCACCGTCTTCTACTTTGTGCGTGAACCCTGGTGAGTTGCTCTGACCAAGTAGAAATCAAGTCCCGCATTGAGTCACTGATAAGATTAAATACAACTGGTCCTGCTAAAGTAGCCTTAGTTCTGTTTGAGAAAGTTTATTATATTTTTGAAGCACATGTAACCTTTTCTATCAGATATGAGAAATAGAAACTATTTCTCAGTATATGAGAGAATCTCTAATCATACCAATTTTCAAATAATATGTAAATAAGGCTTCCACGTGTCGTTGGCAGGCTTCTGGCTCAAATGTCTCCACGCATTACTTTGCATAAGGAATAGCATACCTGCGAACTACAAGCAGAATTTCGACCCGGTTAATGCATGTGCCGATCAAGTATTCACTCTTCCGTATATTTTGAACATCACCACACTTATAGACAGTCCATGAATGCTATCTTGCTTTACTTCACAGGCGCTCTTGATTCGGGTTTATTATTTTATTGCATTGAGGTGTTGATCCACTGGTTGAAAACACGGGATTGAACGCACATTTGATTCAGGGTGCAAGCACCTCACCCTAGCATGTATACTTAAGCTTTTACAAGTTCAGTATCTTTTAGGTCCAGACGATCCCCATTTATTTTGCATTTTATAGTGACATCAGCATCAACAGAAACAGCATTACACTGGTAGCATGTAGCGAATGCTTGAATGCCATACCACCTTGGATAAAGTAAGATCCTAAAAGATGGGGAAAGGTGGGACTTAAATAGCTATGGAATTTATAGAAGAGTAAGCCCAAGCTGGAATGAGGTGTCTTCTTCTCGAATAGAACATGCATTTTAATCAACTTTCCTTAATGAGCAAACCGATATCAGCACGGTTTTTACTGCCATGCATCATAGCGAGCCTTCCTCGTCACTCCATTTGACAGCATACATAAGCAAAATTACAAGAAGGTGCTTACAGAAAGGCCACTAACGAAAACACATTTTTGAGACATATCCCGAAGCGTTACTAGCCACTGCTACATTTGATCGCGGGGAGCCCAACCTAGAAAAGGTACTGTACCGACGTTTTGGAAAGGTTACTAATAGGGGTGCCTGTGTAATGTGACGGTTTGGGCACCACGAAATTCACTCCAATCAGCATGTAGCGTCGCAGAAAGATCCAGTTTCAGAAGTCGGTGTTCCGGCATCCTTAAATCGTGACCCAACCAGTGTAGCATTTGATGGTTGATTTGCTTCTCCATATCAGCATTACTACCGAAGACCTTATTTCGGAGAGCATCGTGCCATGGTTGTATGGCTAATAGTTAGAGACATGGATTGGAATAAGCAGCGGTATGTGTAAAATGCTACTTTTTACGTTGGCCATTTTCTTTTTTATTACAGTTGGTGCTGCTTGGTGGTAGATGGGCATAACGTTACCGAGTTGATCAATGCGTTGAACGTTGCAAGATCGGAAACAGAAAGACCAGTTGCGCTGATCTGTAAAACTTTGAAGGGTGCTGATTTTCCCGGAATATCTGACCAAGAAAACTGGCATGGTAAACCCCTCGGTGACAAAACGGCCGAAGTTCTGAAGTACCTTGAAAATAAACTACAAGTCGGTCCTGCTGGAGATGTACCGTACATGAAAGAAAAGCTGTCCATTGCGGCGCCTTCGTCAGAATGCGACAACCTAAAGTTGATGGGATCTTTGAAAATGCCATCCGCTCCCAAATACAAAATCGGAGATCGGGTAAATACTTGTAACTCATACATAATCTTATTGCTACTATCCCATGTTTAAATGAGATTGTTCTTCCCGAATCGGGCTGTTTAGTCATGTGAAATGTTGTCAAGCATAAGATCGTCGCGCGCTTGCTGAGTACATTCATAGTCGACACCAACAATATGCTTAAAGTTAGTTATATTTTCTCGTATCTGTCTAGGCCTGGGCAACCTGACAGTATCTTAGCCCACGTGCAGTCTCTGACTGTACGGCATTTTGCCTGGATCAGGGTTGTGCTTTCATACCAGACCATATAGAGTTAATTATCCGAGTGGCTTGGCAAAAGTTGTCGCAGTAATTACTTTGTTGTGTGAGTACCCGTTACCCTTTTCAAGTTAATATAATTTTTACATCCCATCTTTGTAACTGCATCGCTCAGCTTTACTCACTCAAATTACAGTTGAACCTTGAAGCAGCTAAATAACCTTGTTACTAATTTGGCCATGGTAAAAAGGAATATTGTGTTTATGTGTGCACACTTGTTCTTATTCCCGATGGTTTTATCTTGTATGGAACAGTATATAGATAGTGTCTCAGGCGCAATAAAACCACTGGGGTTGGTGCTATGATACTCGAGTAGTTGTTATCCGTTATTGTTGTGCAATAACTAGTTTTGGTCCATTAACTTTGTACACTTTTCGTGCACCAGGTTGCGACACGTCTGGCCTACGGCAACGCTCTTGCCCGTTTGGCGGAAAATTGTGACCGTGTCATCGGCTTGGATGGTGATACGAAAAATTCAACATTCAGCATCAAACTATACGATTCCAAACCGCATCAATTTATCGAATGCTTCATCGCTGAACAAAATTTAGTCGGTGTTGGTATTGGCTGTGCGGTTCGTCAAAGAACCATTCCATTTGTTAGCACATTCGCTGCTTTTCTCACTCGAGCTTTCGACCAAATTCGCATGGGTGCGATTTCGCAAACCAATTGCAATTTCGTCGGTTCCCATGCTGGTGTCAGTATCGGTAAGATGAGAACTATTTGTTTCTACCGTCTTGTTTCAATTGTCCCTGATTATTCATCGCTTTTTCTCTTATGCTTCTCAATGTTACAGCCTGAGGAGACATTTTAAATTGAGTGGTAAAGACAGTTTTTGCATGCATTCAATTGCATCATTTTCTGGCATGCATGTTATACTCTCTTTGGCTCAATGCTGTTTCGTTGCCAGCGGAAAATTAGTCTATTGTCTTGTTCCCTCGCATCGCTATTCCTAATCGCTTATCATTTTTATTTCATCCAAGCTTATGCATTTTCTACTTCATTTTATTAGCCGTAGTGTATGAAACAGGCTTTTGATGACGGCTGTGTATAGATTTTACTTTATGAGCACATTAGCATGTGCATGTAAACACAAGAACCGCCGCTCATCACAGGCGGCAGCCAATAGCTGGACAAATGCGTAGGACTACACGAAGCTTTCTGCATAACGAATGGTTGTGGTTTGCAACTTCAACTTTGAAACATCCATGCATGCGCTGCATCTTGAACTCTGCATCCGAACTTTTGACCTGTTCGTGATTATTTGCCTGGTTTCGTTGTAGGTGAGGATGGTCCTAGTCAGATGGCTCTGGAAGATCTGTCTATGTTCCGTTCGGTTCTTGGATCCACCGTATTCTATCCATCCGATGCCGTTGCCACCGAACGTGCAGTGGAATTGGCTGCGAATACTACGGGTATTTGCTTCATTCGAACCGGAAGACCAGATCTACCCGTCATCTATAAACCTGACGAATCGTTTGCCATAGGCCGAGGAAAGGTTCGTATTTTCTTGCTGACACTCGTTTGTACAACAGTAATTAACGTGCTCTTATAGGCGCGTCTTTTTCCAACGTTTTGTTCCCCCCTCCGTTTACGGCTAAATCTTTCGTAAAGTTTTGAAATTTGTTTGGTGCTCGCATCCCCTGCAGTTCCCTTTTTATACAGATGTAGCACTGACAACGGAATTTGAAACATCAAAATTTTGCTCTGCACAGCAAAGTTCGTGAAATAATACCAATGATGCTTCTATCTTATGTTGTTTGGTTTCGACATTATCGATAACTTTCAATGGCATAATCCTGCCTGTTTCATCCAGCCCGATTTTGTCGAGGCAAAAGAGCTGTTGCTTATTCTGTGATTTGAAATCCGATTTTAAAGAGCTTTTATTCTTCAAGCCTTATTTTAAAACCGAATTAAATCAGATGAAATAAGCACTAGTTATAAACAAGCACAAAATCGGGCGAGCTTCTGTTAACTCGCCACCTGTTTGGCATACTTTGGCTTCGTTGTAGTGGACAATAGTGAATACGCTGGGCTCATCTCTTCTATGCACAATGTCATGACCGATATGCCCTCCAGTACAGTGAACTTTTGAATCCCTTCCATTTATATCGCATGATTTGGTTGCGACTTTTTTGTAGTTTGCTAATCATCTTGCTAGGATTTCGCCTGCCCTTTCGGACTATAGGGTAATCAAGTTGTTAGGTATCGTTCAGTCCATGAGCTTACTGCGAACACTTGTCCAGTTGCATCCTACTCGTTTCAATGGTGATTGGTTAAAGGTAACCAACCAAACGGCTATAAATCACTGCGTGATACTTCATCGGTTGTCAATCTCTCAACTGAAGTGACATGTTTACATGCTGTGGTTTCTTGGAGTGTTGTTTACATTATCACCACAATATTCCACCGATCGTGAATGCATCATGCTTCACCACGTTGCAGTTTCCATTCAACTGTAAATTTCGACCACTTTACAGTATGGGAACTGATTCCCCCTGTAATGCCTATACATTGATAATCATTTTAGTATTATTGTAAAATCCCAAAGAAATGGTCTTGTCGCAACGCTTGAATAGTGGTAGTCGCATGTGAGGTGATAAAACATACAGAATGTTACAAATATGTTTGCAATAATGGAGATTATTTGCTCCGTGTTTGTTAGTTGAGGTTGCCAACAGAAACACGTTTGCATGAATTTTAAGGCTCTGCTGTACAGGGTTCGTACAACGACGTTCAAATTCAGAATCACAGAGTGATTCCGATTCAAGTGCTCAAGATACTTTTAAGTGACCAAGTGCCGTGCTGTTCACATCCTCCATACTTCCACTTACCTACCGATTTCGGATTGTCTGTCTTCATGAGGTGGTGATGGGCTTTTAATACTACCACTGTTTGAGACCCATTGAACACAATCTCGCTTTCTCTATCTAATGAGGGCAAGCAGCCCGAAACCGCTGTGCAAGCGATGTTAGCAACACAGCACTTAGAATATTATCAATATTTCAGTATGACCCTGATTAGAAAGCGCATTGATTTATGTTAGCTTGTGCTTAATAATACTGCCAAACTAGTAATATTTGAGACGTTCCACTTGGAGATTTTAAACCACTGATTCATTTTTATTTGGTTCAACGATAGTAATGAATAGCGTCACACATATCGGTTTTTCCCAGCTTCGCTTCCTCTATTGCTTCTACTTTGTACTCACACAATATTTCAACACTCATTTATACACAGTCTGTTGCGATGTTCCAGAATGTGGGTCGTTTAATAAGGGCACGCGACAAGGAAATATGCTGATATAATTCTTGTTCCCGATATTGATTAATGCGTGGCACATTGAATAGCATAGGCTGGTCTATTCGGTTCGGTTTTGTCAATTTTCTCAGTGTTTACACACGATCGTAAAATGAGTACGCGGTCGGGTAGTTCGTTTGGCCTTCACGGACATTGTCTTGCTGTATTGATTCCTAACAGTGTTGAGTTCAACCAAGTAAACGATGCTGTCTCGCTACCACGCTTTCCCCCCGCTTTGTCTTCAATCCCGTCCAACGGGATCGTATTGTTATCCACGCACAGGTTTGTGCATGCAGCACTGTATAATTCCACGCTTGTGTAATTCATCTTCCATTTTCTCCATTCCGTGGAATCTGAGTCTCGGCATTCATGATTATTATTCAGCTTTGACAATCTGCAGATAACTTTGTTAACTTTGTATTCTTTCTCAAAAATTTCTGCCGCATCTCTAGGTTGTTCGTACTTCCATTGTGACTCCGGACCACTTGACCATCGTCGCAGCTGGCGTCACTTTGTTCGAAGCATTAAAAGCGGCCGAATTGCTGGACGCTGAAAAGATTCAAGTCCGTGTCATCGATCCGTTCACGATCAAACCGATTGACGCGGAGCTACTGAAAAAGGCCGTTGAAGAAACATCGCATCATGTGGTTACGGTAGAAGATCATGCAGCTGAAGGTAAGTCCGTATTTTCAAAACATTGAAAGATAGTCGAATGTGAAACGCGGTGACCAAAATCAAAACCAGTAGTTTGCGATTGCGATAACATCTCGTTTTAGTTATAGGTATGGCATCGTACCGTATACAGTTCTGTAAAATCTTTTTTATTGGTTGGTAGACTTTTCTAACAACGTGGCGATCTCAGACTCTTACTGAACTTTGTGGTGTCCCTAGGTCACCGTCGTTGAGCAATTTCCAATTTCAATCAATTGGCGGTCCACTCTTAAGTTGGTTGGTTTAATGGTTTTGCTTGTTTTGTTATTTGCACTGTTTCAAAGCACACGCACCCAAAGGTCACTGTGCTTAGACACCCGGCTTGCATTTTGTCCGACCCTGTTTACTAGTCCAATCGTTAATCGATCGGTCCATTCGCCAGAAAAATATTATTTACTCCGTTACATTTTGAATGTCTAGTTCGCTAGGATTTTAAAAATTCAGTGTCGTGTGTCTGTCCTGAAGGCTGTCTATCGTCTAACTTGGAAAATTCACTTTGGCTTAGTTGTGGGGCGATAATTCGCCGGCATCGACCTCTTACCCCTGTAGAGCTTAAACTGGTCTGACCGTTGCATTCGTTGCCATATCGTGAGGAATTCAGTTTACTTGCGAGGTTTTGATTCGGTTGCCTTGGCTGGATAAAGCTACCCTTATCGTGCGTCACCGTCTCTATTTGCTATTCGAACTGCTCACCTCCTTTGATGCAACTTTAATATCTGCCGTTCATACGGAAATTCACCAATTTCGATAGGACCACGTGCACAATATTTCATTTGAATAATAGGTACCTGAAACGGTTTTCCGACTACCGCATTAGTGCTAGGTTATTCTTGTCAATGAAGCTCAATGAGTTTCTGATTAATCTAAATCCAATCTAAGCCTTTTGGTAATGTGTTAAAACGTCCGCCTTTGGAAACGAGGTTCGTTATTCTTACATTTTCCGGTTAAATTACACCGTCGAACCAAATAATGAATCTACTTTCTTCGTTGTAAAGTGTGCTGTGTTATGCGGTCGAGCATCATCTTTCACTGTTTCCTCGTGCCATCTATCGAACAAAAATTATACATGGTCTATTGCGCCTGAAGTTGACCCACCGAATTCGTTTGGTGTCCTTTGGATACAATTTTGTTAAATACAATTATTTCATTTACTGATTGGTCATAGAAAGAACCGAAAACTTTAGTGAGTTTGTTTATGGCGACCTATTCGTTGCACGGATGTGCAATCGTGCAGCATTTGTGTGCTATGCGGCTAACATCGTGCTAAATTGATTGGCCAACAGTAGTGAGCTTCATGCTGAAACCCGCTGGAGTCTCACTACCATTTCTATTTCCCCCCTATATCTGTCTAGGCCTGGGCAACCTGACAGTATCTTAGCCCACGTGCAGTCTCTGACTGTACGGCACTTTGCCTCGATCAGGCTTGTGCTTTCATACCATACGTATTCGTTGTTGTCTACTAGATAATTCATGTTCTAGATGAATGGTCAGTTTGATCGATTAATCAACTTAAAACAATTTAATGATACCAACTTTTGGCTTGGCTCAACTCATCTGAACAGTTTAGATTTTTAGCTATTTTACACTGGCTTTATTGTTCGCCGTGCCAAATTTTGCGACTCTTGTATCAGGTCAACATATTTCTCGCTTTTCTGGCTGGATCACAAGTTCACCTCGCTTGCATACTTGCGAAAGTGCACAAAGTCTCATTTTTAACTTGGATGCCAGAGCGTAACTCCACACGTACACGGTGACTTAGATTGTGCGGTTGATTACGTTTCACACCGCTGAATCGACATTCATAGTACACTCATCTTCGTTGTTCTAGTGTTGCGGTAGAAACACGCAATAGTATTAATATGAATTGCGTTAAACTTACGATGTAGACTTCGATTCGATATAGTGATTGTACGGCAACAGCTGTGTAAAAGTCTAAGTTAACACAGAGAATTGAGTCCAACCGTGACTTATTTTTGCAGCTAAACAACACATGCCTTGTTCCCAAGTGTTACTACGAAACGTTAACATGACAATCTAATCTTGAACGAGTCCTTGATTGTTTGATTTAGCTGATGGAAAATGAATTTGAGCACACTCATAAATGTCCTGTTCCAAACTCGTTGCCTTGTGGTTCCTTAAGCCGATGCACATTGACCATCGAAAATGAGATACGAAGACTGTTTCCCAGTTGATTTGCGATCACCCCCAAGTTATACATGCTGCGAGCGTACAAGTAATTCCATTTGACGGTAGTCTTCGCATCGATCGATACTTGCCACGGACACATCAGGGAGCCCGCTATAGACTTGACCTCAAATGACCTGGTTCCGTATGTGAGCACAAGTCGCACAGTTTGTTTCTGTTCGTTCGATAAATCGATAAATATTGATGAATCAATATCAGTTGAGAGTTATCTTGATGCTTTGCTTTCTTTGTCGACCAGAATATCACTTTCCAAAAATATTATCGTCTTGTCGACCCTCCATTTTACATTACATTACATTTTACATATTTTCCTTTGATCTCTTCGTGAAATCTTGACACCGCTGCTTGATTCTTAATCAACCTATGTTATTTTTACCGTGTAAAGGGCTTTACAGTTATGCATTTTCGGAGAATATACCTGCTTTCTGATGCTAAAACAACCTTGTTTCATACATTCTACCTTTCTTTTCCTGTACGGTGACCGAATATAAATAATAAATAATCGTTACGCCCGTGCGGCCGCTGTCAATGGCGGTCCGAACTGTCCTCTCTAGCTATCGTGACGGTTTTGAACGAACCTCTTTCCACGAAATTCGAAATATGTTATATTCGCATTTAAAGTGAAACCACTTGTCTCTGTGAAATTTATTTTCCTGAAATTATTCCGGCACTTTTCAGCCTGTAAAGGTCTGTTTTAAAAATTTTCCTTTAAAATTCCTCTCTGTTGTGTTGATGACAGCTGTCTATGATTTGCTTATTGGCTCTTGATGTAAGGAATTCCACCTATTCAAATCTATTTCGCATCATATTTTAAGCGAACCCATTACCATTCATCTTGCGATGTTTCCCTTATAGCGAATATAAATTTCACTGATCCGCCGTGTTACTCATTCCAATCGTTTTTTCCTTATGCCGCTCTTCGAACGGGTGTTTAAGCATGGAGGGCCCTGGCAGTTATAAATCACGTAACTGATTTAATCCGAATTCTTTGTCCCATTTCGTTCCTATAACTGATGATTATACTACTCTGCTGTCAATTGGGTAAATATTTGTCGTCGTTTATGCCTCTGCCACTGAAACCAGTGATAAGTACCAACCATTCCGGCATTAAGGCCCTACTAACGAAATGTTGTTGGCCGATGTCAACCATGGTTGACTAACGTAATATATTCCCTGAAAATTGGGGCCCCGAATTTGTCTATCTTGCCTTAGTCAGTCAAACCTTTGAATATTATTTTTCACGCAAATCATTACCAGTTGAATGCTCCCCCGTTTTCCATTTTTGCTCTTATTCAAATCAAGTTTCTTCACATTTACTTATCATTCCCGTTCCTTCCTAGGTGGCATTGGAGATGCCGTCGATGAGGCTCTTTCCAGCGCTGGTGTGAGCCATATTGTTCATCGCATGGCAGTTCGTGAAGTTCCACGGTCTGGCACGCCGGCTGAGCTGTTGCACAAGTATCGAATCGACGCGAATTCCATATTTTTGAAAGTGAAACAAATCGTCGCTGCCATGAAGTCATAAACGGGTCTTGTTTACAGCTTTCTTACCGTATTTGGACGTAGGCTTAGTACAATCGCTTTAATTAAAATAAAACGGTATTTGGTATGCGGGAATGTATTGTTTTCATTCAAAAATTGCACGTTTGGTTAAATGCAGCAGTCCAGTTCGGTCCGTGATTATTTTCCAGCTTCTCTTGGTAAATCGAATTCGTATTCATCGTCATCGAGAGCCTGACGAAGAAATCGTGGTAAAGTTTTATTCTTTACGATCAAAAACAAAACAAAAATCGATACCTATGGTATGGTATGAAAGCACAAGCCTGATCCAGCAAAGTGCCGTACAGTCAGAGACGTAGATAGCGCGAAGGTTTTAAGGGCCAATAAGTAGCTTTCTGCACACTTGTCACAGTTGTTGTTACTGCGATTGATTGTTTCCAGGCGGCTTACCGTAGCTGCATTACCAGAAAGATTGAAAAAAGATTAACCATTTTGGTGACTTGGTGTAATATCACGACACTGTGAACAAAATCATGTTCTCACATAGTTCACTCATTTGATACACTAAGTTGGATGCCCCGGTCAATCAATGGGTATCTCGATTGTGCCGTCTTTTATGTTTGTGTTCATGAAATCAAGCCGAGAGCTGTGTGCGTACTGGGGTACTAATGCTGTCCTAGATGTATAAGACGGAGATAACAAGAGTGAAGCGACTGTGACCCATGAAACCTCTGCTTATTTTCGATTTCGTTGGCATTAAGTGTTGTTTTTTGACACCGGACGGGATGCTAGTTTCTGTGGCAATTATTTTTACAACATTGCCGGTACCATTTTGTACCTGGTTATGGTGGGGAATCAGGGTTATACACATTTCACAACCGCGGCAGAGATGGAACCACAGATGGCAGTCAGCAATTCAACACATTCAAAATAATGCAACATTTACTAACTCAATTATTTGTCTCCATGCGTATGATAACATGTTGCAAATCGGCAAAGCGTTTAACCGTTTGCGAGTAATTAGCGTCTACTGCCGTGAAACTCGCTCTGGTGAAAATTTAGAGGGATATTCAACTTTAGGATCATTGCTGGGTTTACCAGTATTACTCTGCGTTTCATTTCAAAGAAACTTGCTTGAAATGTGAACTTGAAACCACTCGTGTTACGTACTTGCCAGTTGGAAAGGAAATCTCTATTTGGCTTTCCGTTTGCGATGTCAGAGTGTATTTTTGTTTTCTCGTCAACATCCGTCTGCATATCTTCTATTTGTTTCTGAACCAACGCAACTTCATTTGCTAGCATATTCCTCCTGAAAATAGTACATCATCCGTTATGTGCTTGTATTAAAATATGGTTGCATAGAGCGATTCAATCAATGCCTTGATGTGTTAATATTTACACTATCATGCTGCTGGGATCATTGGGTTTGTGCCATTCTCTGGCTTCATCATACAAATGACACGGTTTCACTCACAGATCAGTGTGATAAGCTGCCACTTATTTTTTCAACTACTGTCGGTATCTACTTGACATTTGGATATGTTGTTGGATTAAGATTGAACACATTGTTCCAAGTGTTCAGGCGCAATAAGGATCGAACCTGCGACCTCCTTGTAAGGTGCTTGTGGATGCATTCATAGCAGCATGGCTGTCCAAATGATGAACTAGGAATACGGTTTAAAACACCCTGGTTTGGTTTGCTATTGTAACATAATTGTCAATTAAACACCAAATTACTAGAGCAGTTTGAATCTGGCAACACGTGGCGTCAAAACACTATTGTTTGCTGTTTACTACTGGAGATTTGCCAGCATCAACATTTTAAATCATTTTGGGTACTGTGAAATCCTTGAACTCAATTATAACCATCTAAGTAGAAAACGCGCTGAGACACATGGATATGAAGTTCAATCGCATTCGGTTCATCACTAGCAACGCGCGATGAACAATGAATATGGGGAGCTAATTCTTATACTAACGACCTGATGTCTTTAGATGAACGAAAACGCTTTCTTCATTGACTAGTCAGAAAAGTGTTTTCCGTGGACAATCGCGAAATTTCATTCTTATCTTCCGTTTTATATAAACAATTACTTTTGCTATGCAAGTTTTGATTGTGTGCATCGAACCATGGGGTGAAGATCGAAGCATTTATTTTGATTTCCATCATTGTTTGGCCAAGCAACCGAAATTTTTATCATTTTCACCACGTTTACATGGCTTTTGGTTTTTATCACTTCTAATCTGAGGTTACCATGCAACTCTCTACACCCTCCCCTCCCGCTAAAGTAAGATGCTTCAGCTTGGCAAGAATGTTTCTGTGACGTATCGATTGGGAACTGAAAACTTGACATGGAGCTCGTTGGAAAAGGATCTTGGAGTATGGATTACTGCAAACCCGAAGAGTACGGTTCACTGCCAGAATATATGTCAACAGGCCAGCTGATTGTTAGGTAACGTTACCAAGGATTATGAACGTCTAACTTCGCCCTACGATAAGGTATGCGGTAAAGGTCTGAGCTCCTTTGCTGCGAACTGATATTGATCTCTTTGATAAAATCGATCACAGAGCAACAAAGCTAGTGACGAGTCTTCGCAATGTTCCGTACATCGATTGATTGCGACATCTGGGTCTATGTGACTTTACCCAAAGGAGAATACGGCGCAATATTATTCTGATCTATAGAATTGTGTCCACCGAAGGACATCCACTAAGACACTTACTTGATGCGTGTGATGAGAAAGTGACACGCGGACATACCTGATCCCTTTACGTCCTAAGTTCCCGTATTGATAAGCCGCGCCATTTTTGCTGTTTCTTTAGAATTCCTTACTCCAACATGCGTTGGACTCTCCTTGCCTGGCGATGTTTAAAACGCAATTGGACTCATACATGCAAAAGAGAACAATACATAAGATATACCCTACTGGTTATGTACTATTTTTCAAATTTTCATTCATACCGTAATACTTTTGTGTTGTAAAGTATTAGCTTTTTGACTATAAATCTTTGAATCCTACTAGTGGTCAACCGTGTTAGGATTCGCAATCGAGCAGAGAATTGCGAACAAAGGTTAAGACACTTATTTATGTAGTCAGATCACTGATATCAAAATGAAACTCACTCTCGAATCATTGCTTCGGTAGATTGGTCGCAATTCTGAAATGATGAAATAAAAGCCGTGAGTGTGCATTGGCGTTGTGCTCATCTTCCAATCACGCACACGTCACGATTGGGCTTGTGGTATGTTATTCGATTGCGTGGGAATTAAAACAACGAAGTTACATTGACCCAACGCCCTACTCAATCGTATATGGTCGGATGATGATTATGCGAACGCCTCGAAATGCCGAACTGTGAACATAAGCGTAGGTGCTTCTTTTTCATTCTATACACTTCCCTGCATGTTTAGCCATCCTAAATCACGAATTTAATGGCACGTATAAGTAAACTACGGGCTAACTGAGCCACTAGTAGTATTAAAGGAATCCATTTGCATAAATAGCGTCCATAAAAGCTACAGTGACAGTCACAACAATGAAAACAATGAATTATTCAGAACGATAGTGGTGTATGGGTGAGCCCATATACCTAAAGAATTAATCCGATATATCGTGCAACTGCTTTGCGAAAACGACCCGTCCACCAAGGGGATCACCATACTTTAGATATCAAACTTCATTTTTACGAAACGGAGTCATCAGCAAAACTGTATTCTCAATTTGATGCTCATTGGGACGTAGGCAGATTGACAAACAATTCCAATCGTTTTTACATTAAATCGCTACAAATACTATCAATAGCCACTACATCCGTTCGCTTGTATTACAATTTGATCCTCACTGGAGTCTAGGAAGATGAAAAAGTTTGATATTTGAGACTGATATGCATTCGACGTTTCGATTTTATGCAGCATTTCACTCATTTAATAGTGTTCACGCTACCGAGCTTATTCTAAGCCTCAAGCCTGCAAATAATAAATAAGCTCAAGTGCTTTGTCTTCACTCACTGGAGTTATGAACGGTTGTTATCAATAAGCGATTTAACGACAACTCCGTATCCACTCTGAGGACCTGTTTATGTACTCTATATGCTGTACCAGGCTTATCTAACAATGATTTACAAGTCAAACTTTTTAAAGTGTAGTGTTGCTCATATCCCCCGCACTTGCACACCACATCCGGTCTCCGGCTATTTGCCGTCATCGGGTGGAGACAAATCTGAGCAGTCCTATACTTTGGTCGTTTCTGAGCGTCTTGAGCGCTTCAACCAGAGCCACTTTGTAATTCTGTATTTGAACACCCTGGTTCGTTTTACGACACTGGCATACAAGTATAACATTGTTCATCACTTTTTCACTGTTTAAGGTTCACTGAACCCAATATAACTGTCTCCACGTGATGAAGGTAAACAGCCAGAAACCGGTTTGGTTTGTGCGTGCGGAAGATGTGAGCAGCGCTATGTTGTTGTTGATCTCCTTTGGTCGATGTCGACCATAGATGTACATCGCATGCGCATGACTTGCTTGATCAAGAATAGTTTTATAATTCTGAATTTGAACACCGTGGTTTGTAAGAACCGTATTTAACAGTGGCATTCAAGTATAAGTTTGTTAACCACTTTTTCACTGTTTCAAGCCTCAATGAACCTAAATTACTGTCTCCACCTGATGACGGCAAACAGCCAGAAACCGGTTGTAGTGCGTAAGCGCGTGGTGTGTGTGAGTAACACTATACTAAGTTCGCTTCTAAGCGTCTTGAACGCTTGACGAAGAATCGCTTTGTGATTCTTTACTTGAACACCGTTTTTCGATTTACGAGCCCTATTTAACAGTATCATTCAAGTATGACTTTGTTCAAAATTATTTATTTTTAGCACTGTTGCACTCCTACCAGCTAACGTTACCTACAATAAAGCTTGTTGTAATCAGTGGTCGTTCAAAAAGCGAGCCTTGACTAACAATTTTTCGCAACCCACACGACTAGACTCATGAACTATTTCAATTCAATTTGCACGTGACTGTCACAGGGTACCTAGCCGTGACCTCGGCACAATTTCCCATCACAATGACTCGTCTCAATGACTCAACCGTTATTGAGTGTCTGACAGACACCCATGCAGCTCGGAGCTAGCAAGCGATTGCCAGAACAAATCACACCTTGAGCGTGCTGGTGTACGCTGTTCGATAGCGGGTTTGCTTAATGGCTGATCTAGAAGGATCAGATTGTAAACAAGATCGACATTTACACGTTGAAGGATCGATCTAAATAGTGAATCTGTACATGCAGGTTCATTCAACACACCCATCCCGGAAGCAACAGCAGACCAACACTTCTAATCATATGCTAGTGATGTGTGGTAGTTAAGAGTGCGGTACTCACAACCGGCGTAATGCTTTGCCAACGGATGACGATGATGTTGATACAAGGAATGAAATTAGCACCTAAGCAATAACGTGTTATTTATGTCGTACACGATACTGATCGGGCAAGTGAATTAATTTGTAATGTTGATAGAACGGGGCAATAATAGAAATGAAATCGCGCAGCAGTAACGGTTAAAACCGCCTCATTAATTGGCGTTGAGAGTTTCTGCTAGCTATAGTATCTTACCTGCTGTAGCAGCTCATAATTTCACATCCATAAATAATCATGCTGCTTAATGAGATTGCTTGAAGCGTGATGGAGGACTTTGTTGGTAACATTGGATTTGAAGAGCATCGTTCTGCCACCCCAAATATTTTCCCACTGTTGGTCAAGTTTCATGACCAGCTCAAACTCCTGCTTCGGCATCACTTAAGCTCACTAAGTGCAAGAAAACCGTGGTTCTTCTAATTCCTTACAGCGGCTAGTATCGAAGTCCAACCGACCGCTAAACGACGCGTGACTGAATCGAAATTATCGTCAATATCTTTCATCACGTGTGCGTTGACATTCGAAGAACCAGCTGACCAGTCATGACTAAAAGGGCTTCTTTCTATTCTATAACTGGTAAATTGATTCATAATCAATTGCAGTTGATAGAGAAATTCGCCCAGCAATTTTAGTCCCCACAATATAAGAAGGTGTGTAATCAACAATTTTAATTTCTTCAACTGCAGTGCGTCTTAGCGTTACTCATGCTCTTAAAAAGTTCAACAGATCGATAGACCGCTAAGTTCGTGACAAACGCGTGGTTCTTTGTGGGGTGTGTCCACATACAGTCATTTTATGTATCGGTTAGAAAATTATAGTAAGAACAATCTGTTCACATAACAGGCGTGATATTAAAATCCCTACAATGTTGACGAATGGGTAGCCTCTAAGATTAATAAAACTAATTACCAATTTTCTCTATAGAACGAAAGGTTTTGTCCACATCAATGGTTGAACTTCACGATGTTTAGAAATTTGTCCAGTCCTCAAAGACTGATGTGTATTCACCGACGTGAAAATCGTTTTAATGTGGACGGCAAATTTTTCGAGCTGATTTTTGAAAGTACAAACCGAGGAGGGAATCAGCTGGTCATGAAATTGTTGGTCTCTGGGAATGCAGTCATCATTCTTAAGAATGATGATGATGAGCTTCAATGAGAGCGAAACTCGAGTCCGTCCGTTCTTCGGGTGGACTTCCCTTTGAAATTTCATGCCACGCAGTGCTCATGAGTAGTTTGTAACCAAAAACCTAAATTACAACTCTGCGAAACTCGATTGAAACTTCTTAAGAATTGTTCCAATAGCTATTGGATAGATTTTCTTAATTTATATATGCTTAGTCTTTACAACTAATATGTGATATACTAACTTCAATGATCGTGTCATCAATGTTCTTTGCACTATCATCTTGAAGCAATACATCACTTGACCCATTTCTATTGCAGTATTGCATATTATCTCATGTTAACAAAATAAGCGGATCATCAGAACATCTGTCAAGAATAATTGCGTACTGACTATTAGGATGAAAATAGTTGCATACAATGGGTTCATACTAAATTCTCTACAGTCCGGCAATGGTACGTGAAACAATCAAGCAATGAACGAACGAAAAATGAGTGCTTTCCGTTTGCGATCAATCGTGTTTGGAAAACAACGAGGAGGAAGATGGTAACGAGTAATATCATGCCGATGCGAAGATATCAGTCATCACACGTCTGAAATACCTCAACTTCCCTCGTGAAAATGGCCACAATAGGAAGAGGAAATTTACTGGAAAGTTTAGTTTTTAACATCGAAATTTTCGCATTCGGCAAATGCGTATATCATATAAATATAGAAAATTTCATAGCTCCTACATTTTTAAAAATGGTTTCAAACTGAGTGAGAGCTTTATAACTGTTGAGGGTGGAAAATAGGTCACATAGGGAACGGAAAATTAGAGTAATATACATCGCTCTGAATGTTATGGGAGTGCGTTGCTCTTGTATAGGACTAGAGTCATAAGAAGCTCAATGGACAATTAAATTAGCCTATATTCACGAAGTTGTTTCCAGATCTAAGTAAACCGAAAACTAGCATCAAACACGAATGCACGAGTGATTTTATAACATCAAATGAGAATGATTGCTTCCTCGGTGCAAGCAGAAGGAGTGTGCCACACTCGAGATGCGAGACACCGAGATCATTACGCTATTTGAGAATAAGGGTGATAGAAGCCACTGTAATAATTACAAAGGAATCTCCATTTTAAATGTTGTAGGAAAATTGATTGCGAGTGTTACAGATACGGATACACGTTTTAGCTGATAAAGTTTACTCCGAATCTCATTGTGGCCTCCACATGGGAAGATCAACCATTGACACGATCTTCTACAAAAGAAAACTTCAAGAAAAATGTCGAGTACAAAGTATCTTATTATACGCTGTTCTTATTGATTTAATGAAGGTATTCGACTACGACAGCAGGAGGTGTCTTTTCAAATTGCTTGATCTCATAGGTTGCCTCAAAGGCGGTTCAAACTCGTTGTTTCTTTCAACTCTGCCATGAAGTGCTCAGAACATTTTAACGGTTTCAGTTCATAAGCCTCTGAAATTCGCCGAGGCGTCAAACAAGGGAGTTTTCTTCCTTCCACGATTTTCGGCATACTCTGCTCTGCTTCTGGAGTACGCACAAGGTATTTAGCTACGCGCGCGAAGTGATGGCAAGCTTTTCAATCTGAACTGCTTGAGAGCACAAACCAAGACACGAAATGTACTAGTGCGTAAGCTGCTGTTTGCCGAGGATGCAGCCGTTATTGCTGAATTTCAAGAACTCCTTCGGTCACTAATGGACTGTTTTTCGTCGACATGCAAAGACCATGGGCTAACAATCGGCATGAGCAAGACCAAAGTCCTTGGTCAAGGGATTGTATCGCCTCCCATCATCATTGTTGAAAACTGCCAGCTAAAGCAATCCATCAATTCACATATCTTGGTTCAACCATTGCGGATAACCTCTCACTAGACACGGATATTGATAAATGGGTTGGTAGAGCAGCTGTTATTTTGTCCCGATGGAACTCGCGTGTTTGGAGCAACCGCAAGTTGACTATAAAGACAAAGATGATGGTACACAGCGTGTGCGCACTAAATGCTTTATTGTACAACATTGTAACCTGGACAATCCAGGCAAGACACGGTCGGAAGCTGAATACTTTCTACGGTGATTTGGCCACGTATACAGAATGGAAATTGGTCGTATTCCGAAAGATCTACTCTATGGTGAGTTAAAATTAGGAAGTCGACCATTGGGTAGACTGCAGTTGCGGTACAAAGACTTTTGGATTTGGCATTAACCCTACGAGTTGTGAGAACTTGCTGTTGACCGCTTACTTTGAAGGCATTGTGTATAGAGTCGTCTGCAAAGTCGGTGGAGCAGAAACAGCTCTTGGCTGCTGAACGCATATCACGCCGCCGGTCGACCGAGTACTACCTGTCACTGCAAGAGCTGCGTGAGAGAGTGTTCCTCCCGAATCTGACTGTTTACCATTCGAAAAGCTGTGCAGCATGAGAGAACTTGCGATTGTGATGTACATCCATGGTCGACATCGATCGAATGAGGCCAACAACAACAACAATAAGAATGAGACCATTAAGACATCAACTCGGTATAAATTGGCTCCAATATGCTTTTCTGTTTTGAAATCTGACTTGTATATAATCTTTGTGAAGTTTATGGTTCCTACATAATGGTTGATAGTTCTCATAAGGCCATAGATACCTAGACGATGCCACGAGACAACTCTATATATAATTTAAAATGTAAAAATGCCAATCAACCGCCCCAGTATTACCGTCATTTCTGTGCAAGCATACACTGATATTCAAACTGTTGAATAACTGTGAAAAATCGGCATTAGTTAAGTTTGACGGGGCTGATTTGTAATATGTTTGACCTAATCGTGCACACGATCAAACAATGAACGTTTGTGCCGTAGAATGTTGACGCGTGAGGAAAACACTCAAACACGGTTTGCTTCAAAATGAATAGCGCAGTTGGATTCGCTGTAAATCGGAATGACTTACCGCTGAACCAGGGTTTCCATCCAATTCACCGTTTTCACATAGTGAAACGGAATGATCATTCGGCTATTAACAGACGTTGATTTGAAAATTAGAATTGATTAGAAAAAGCTCATTTTCATGCATTTCCATTAGATTAAAAAAATCATTTCTATGCTGTTCAGCACCCAGGTTGTCTAGCTGATCTGGGTTTGGGGAAACTTAATTTGGAATCGGCATTCTGCATCTGATTCAATTATTATTAAAATGTGGAAACGTGTCAGGTCTGTTAATGACTGTATGGCATTACAACAGGATCTGTGCACCTTATTTCGTTGGTCCCCGATAAATGAGTTACCATTTAACCCTGTGAAATGTATAATGCTGCGGCTTGGAAACTCTCTGCAGCACACGTATCAGCTTGGTACGCAAGATCTCGTCTGGACCACCTTAAGCCTGGATATCATTGCCGGACAGTCTACAATAAAGCCTGTCATATCTTGAGTCTTCTAAATAGGATATTCAGGATTTTCACACCCGAAACCCTACCCCGGTTAATTAATACGTAGGTACGTCCTGTTATGGAATATTCCATCCAAGCTTGGGCACCATGGCTGAGGAAGGATATCGAACTACTTGACAGGATTTATCATCGTGCAATAAAGTTGATCTCCCGATACACAAATTTGCCTTTCAAAGAGCTAATGTTAAAACTAAATTTACATGATTTTACTTAACGACGGATGCGGAGTGACCTCCTGTTGACATTCAAAATCTTGCATACTGAAAACCATCCCTTTAAACACTTGCTACAGCCCAATTGCCTTACTCGAAAACGAAAACATTTAAAGGCTTCAAGCATTCCGCATTCTCTATTGGATATTCGTCGTAATTTTTTCTCGGTAAGAATTTGTTTCACTGCGGACATTTTGTCTGAAGAAATCACATGCTGAGAGACTGTTGCGGTTTCCGCTTCTAAAGTCGATGAACATATGACGAACCATGCAGTATGTGACTGTCCCTATTGATTTTTGAGAGATTTTATAATTTTACTCCATATACCTTGTCATTCTATGGCTATTGTTAAGCTTACTGCTATTTCTACCATAAAGCTTTCTGAGTTCTGAGTTCTTAGGCTATAATCAGACGAATATTAGGAGTGAAAATTTCTCTTATTGTGGACTGTGGTTTTAATATATCATGTGTTATTACGAAAGCTCTTATCTCATGGTGGTGATTATAAAAGCGATTTTAGCAATCGTTGTTGCAAGGAACATGTTCAGAAACCGAGTAGGAAGATTGTCATCTCAAAGAGTTGATGTTAAAGAGCTGATGAAAGTCAAGCTCACGCAGTTGGTATCGTTGTCCGTTTCGTCATGCAACTGAAAGTCATGCTGGTCAAAATAGTCGTATGAATTTCATTGCTTAGCCGTTTGTTTTGTTTCCGCCTCCCTTATCACCGTGTTAATTGATTACCCTTTTGGTGAAGCTAGTTTATTTCATTAATAAAGGCTTAAAATAAACCGTTTAACTTCTTGATTCAAACAATTTCTCATGTTTTAGCTTGTTGAACACGTCTGTCGTATCACAGGAATAAAAACAATATTCAAGATTTATGTGGAAAAAAGAAAAAAGTGTACAATACCATAAGATAAGATTTAAATGGATCGTACTTTCATGTTCAGATCTTACTTTCCTTTCCAACAACAAGTTAGCCACTAATCATAAACCCTTCCGTCTTATTTTTTCATTGAATAACGAAAAAAACGCAATAATTTGCGAGTAAGACGACTGTGAATTACGTTTGTGTACCTATTTAGCTCAATGGAAAACCTTTTGTCGCACCCTTCTTAGGTTGGCGCATCACCATCGCAAACTAGTAATTGTGCGTAGAGGTGCCGATTCGCGACCCAGTACACAACAAAATCATTTGGATTAGCTTCTGCATTCACGACAGATTTCTGCGGTTGAATGTGAACGATTCACTGCAGGAAAACAGTCAAGTTTTAATCAACACTATGCGATCGTGTAAACTCTCTCAATTCACTGCAGTCATTGTAAGCTTCTTTACTGCTCGGGTATTCTATGACTTCGAACAACGAAGTAACTCACAATAGCTTCTTGCTCTTTAGGAAGTAGTTCCCTGCCTTCCGTTGGTTCTGCCGCAGGTTTGACAATCAAATCTTTCAACAGCTCACGAAGATCTCCAAGGACTGACTTCAAGCAACTGAGTCGGAAATCCATTTCAACCATTGCCAACTCGTCCGGTGTGCGCTGAGCACGTCGAACACCGTTTCCGAGATCGTGGCGTTCCGAGTTATCCAACGCTTGAATTTCAACACACATTTTCTGCATTTGTTGGTAAATCTATAATCCAATGACAATTAGTCAAATTAAGCGTTAAATTTGAGTCCGAGTGAAAATAATCTGGTTACCTCGCAAACTTCAGCCTTCATATCCAGCATGAACGTTAAGTTTTCACACTGCTGTGAAGATGAATCTGATCCTGGTTGCAATCCATTTTCATTGGTTTCGTTGTAGGTTAAGATTCCACAGGCCAGTAGAGCTTCGTCATCCATTTCAACATCATCGTCCTCATCAACGAAACCATCGCCAGCTCCATTGGTGAAACGAGTATTCTACAGTAAGGTAAATATGGGTTGAATTATTTGTAGTTTACCATCAATTTTGATGTCATTATTGTGGGATTCGTTGGTGAAGGTAATTATCGTTTGAATGGTCAACCTCAGGTATGAATTGGGACGTAATTGGTAAGTTTGTATAAAGCTCGGGATTGACATGGTTGATGTCGGATCGAATGCCCTTGAAACCTGTGCAAACAGTGTTATGGACAAAGTTATGCTAGTATGCCACTGTTATATAGGGTTCGTACAATGAACCACGATGTTCAGACACAGAATCACAAAGTGATTCTTGGTCAAAGCACTCAAGGCGCTTATGGATGACCAAAGTAATGTGTTGCTAAAGTAATGGGATGGGGATGTGAGCAACACAGTGTTATGGACGTTAGGAAAGGATATGAGTTTAACCCAGATTGGCCTGACGTAATCCTAACTTCTCACATGATTATTAAAGTATTCAAGTTATTTATTATTCTAAAATGCGTCTGATTAACTATTACCATAAAATGATTACGATTAATAGACCAGTGTGAGAAAATCGTACACTGGAAGTAGCTCACAAAGTGTATAAAAACGGATACTATTAACATCGAAATACTTTGACCAATTAACTCTGAAAATCATACAAGCTAGTTGCTTGGTGAACTTTCAAAGTTAAAGTATCTCAGGTAAAACAGACATAAAGCGAATAAAATAATTATTACAGTGGCAGGTGGGATGCGACCAAACTGTAATCGTGCTAAGAAATTTTACTGTGTCTCTGAAGGAGAAATGCTCTTGTAAGGAGTAGTTTCGTGTATGGAGTTTTCTATACAAGAGGATAAGGATTTTCCGAATTCCTCAATGGGGAAGTCTGAAAATTTTTTCTTCGCTATCCATTCATTATAAAGCTTCATTTGAATGCCGGACACTAGCTTCGATGAATGACTATAGATTCACTGCATTTGTTCCACAATCCTCCTGATCTATTGTAGCGGGTGGGGTAGAGAGGTCGCAAATGATTGCGTCAGGTCATTTCAGGTCAACAAGTGTCAGCTGGCGAATATCTGGCCCCTTATCACAGCATTTCCGTTTCATCGGTACAACCTGACAATCATTTCCGGCTCACCCCACCCGTTGCACTATGACAACGAGGACTACACGACATATCACGTAACCTGAACTGATCAGTAGGCAAACAAATCCCGTTTTACTACCTATGTTATTTGTAATTAGTATATTATTCTGTGGTTTTTGTAAAGCTATGTGCTTTTTAGACCATTGAATTGAAGTACGTGTTTATGCTCCGGGAATAGGTTAAAAAGCGTGTTGATTTTGTAAAAGCAATGCTTGGTTGAAAACGATTATAAGTTGAAGCATGTTCAGAAATCAAATTTTTTTCCTCGCTAGAATTTTGATATATATATATATATATCTTGTAAGTGAACTCTGACTTTCAACAACTTGCACTTATGATGTTAAAGTGCAGCATGCTCTTTAATGACCAATCGTGAAACGCATCATGATGCTTCTATTCTAACACTGAGTTCATATTGGTATAAGTAATGTAAGTTCACATCTCAATATCGTCCAGAAATCTCACAGCAAGTTACATGTAAACCTCATTGACCTAGACCAGATAAAGATTAGGACCAAGAACTGAACCCCGATGGACTCCATCAGTAGCTGCAATTGGTTTTGCAGTTGTACCGACAACGCGCCGCCATCTGGTGCGGTATTCCAAGTAGCCTCTTAACCATGTCAACGGAGTATATATATTTGAAAATATTCTAGACCGATCGGGAGTCCATAATCATGAAAAGAAAGTTTTCAATGAATCGATTATAGCAAGTTTTTTGGTAACGTTTCGCTTCTGAACACAGAAGCTTCGTCAGACCAAGGGTGTCGGTACGAACAGTGTTCAGGTTTAAATGGCATTTTCTTGACCAATCCGGAGTTCTTTGAGATAGACAGGCGAGATCAAGACAATTGATCACACCCCCTAAATGCTGTGTTAATCCCTAAATTGTTTATATTGTGCGCAGGTGCGAACAGCGTCCGCTGACCAACTGCTTACGTAATCCATGTGAACATTAGGTGTTATGTACGTTAATCCTTATCCGCTACAGAACCGAACGCCAGATTGTTGAGATATCCACCCCATCAACATTGTTCACCGCATTCGCCCCAGCCTTTGTCATTTCAACTGCTTCAACGTGAAGTCGTTCCCTATAAGATTTCACACCCCGTCTTATCACGTCCACGTTATCTAGATTTACGCTGTGACCAGTGTCTAGCACGTGTTCAGCTAGGTCAGAATCCCGAATCAGTTGTTGATATTCAAAGGGATTGCGGGGTTGCTTTCCTAATCGTTTCCTATGTTCATTTACCCTAGTGCAAGGTTCTCTAAACGTTTGCCCAATGTAAACACCCGCACAACCCTTGTATTTGATTTTGTAGATGCAGTTGGTCGCACAACCTAAAGGAGTCTTATCTTTGAAATGCATTAATACGGAGCGGAGAGTTCTACCTCCCTTATATGTTACTCTAATACCTGCGTTATTCAGGATTCGACTTATTCCTTCGAAGGCGCATTTGATGACTGACGAGTGAATCTTCGACATAGCGCCATCATATCTTTGGTTTTAAAGCTTCGTTTCTCAAAGCTATCTCTTCGAAGTGCTGCATGTACATACTCGCCAGCACTGGGGAAATGGGTGAGCCCATAACTAAACCATCGTGTTGCTTGTATAACTGTCCATTAACTAAAAAGTGGTTCATGTTTAGACAAATTGCTACACCGTTGATGATTTTTTGTACAATCAAGTTTGTACGATCCTTCAAGGTCATATCGGAGTTGAGTGACTTCCTCGCTAATTCTAAAGCGCTTGTAGTGTCAACATTCGTGAACAAGGAGCTTACATCTCATCCTCCCCAAGTCAACAGATCTCCGGTAAGACCTAATCGTGGGAAGCGTGGTAACACGACCAAATATTAAGGCAGCATGCACCAATTGTATGCACTTTGTCTACAGCTTGGATTCAGCCAGTAATTAGATAAACTAAATAAGACTTATAAATCCATTCCGTTTTTTTACGAAATTATCGGTATATTTTCAAGATGCTTCATAACTTGACTAACGACGTCCCACCGAATTAGGTTAGAAATCACAGGCCGGCAATTAGCGTCATCTTATCGTTGTTATCTTTCGTAGATTAGGCCAGTTTGTTAGAACAAGTATGTGAATGGCTTTCATAACAGGTGAATATATTGTTCAATTGGATTGCGATTATTGCGTTGGTCCGAGAAGACTCTCCCTACTCTGGACTGAACAATGAGTGCAGTGCGTTTTTCCGTTTGACGTACATTACACAGTGGGTAACAATAATCGAGATGGACGGAATTGGGATTTATATCACACGTTCTCCTGAAATGAAGAGTGGCGAGTGAAAAGTAACTACTATTTCTACCATGTTTTTCCGTTGATGAAAGCTTAGTTATTGAGTTGAAAACAGCAACACATGGCTAAACATCAGTCATAATTAACTGGCCGACACAATGCCACCATATTCCCGAAAGTTAAATTTCCGAATTGCTGCGTTAGATTGTGATCTAAATCTCAATATAACCCGCAAAAAGAATCACGAATATGTAATTTTTTGGCGAAGTGAGCAAATCAAGAAATATATCCGGAAATGTGGTAGCACACACGTTCCATAGTTGGAACGGTGTGACCGTTCCATGAATTACCATGAAGTGACCAGCTGTCGGGCATATATTCCAACTACTTTTCGATTGCACATTCATGGATAAATCTTGGACTGCATCTTTCTAAATGGTTCAATATTTTGAGCTTTGCAATCACATTTTGATCATAAACAGCAGGTTGAATACCTCCGTCTCATTCTCTAACCGATCTGATCGATTAGCCCGGCGCAGTAGGATGTGAAACCTCGACACACTAGCTTTGCTGTGGGGGTAACTTTCGCGTTCTGTATGTGTGCAACTGCTTCACGTATAGCCCGATATTCAAATTTCCATTATTGAAGATTTCGCTATTCGTGGATTCAGGTGTGCTCAATACTGAAGGCTCTAGCGATCGCAAATATTCCAGAAGGTTTCACTTAAATTTGATGGATAATTTATTGTTTTTTATTTATTGTGATTTTAGCTGAAAGTTCACTACATTCGTGTGTGTTGGGTTTGGATCCTTCGTTCAATATAGCCCATGGATACACAGGTCATACAGCCAAAAATTTAACAAATCAGGACATCCGCTGCCTAGAAAATTTTATTTACAAAGATTTCAATCTTTTATTTTCAATAAACATGACCCATATTAGCGTGGGAAAAATAAGAAAAAAGTTAAAGTACATGTTTAGTAAATCAAAAAGATTGCAAATTTTCTTCGTTTGTTGAAAAAAATGAGTGTGTTTAACTGTTCAGGTCAATACATTGGATCAAGTTTGCTATTCATTGAAACAACGGATTGTTGTCTACGAAATCCGTTTTGTGACCATTGACGTACAATATCGACAGAAGAAACCTTCCTTATCTGGGCCAATTTCATATAGAGGTTCAGAGTCAAAATTTAAAATGATCAAATTTGATCAACCATTTTAGGTGTACCGTGTTCACAAAGATCGCATTTATTCATACAGACTCCGGCCTCAAATTTTTAGTATGTTCACAGATCTACAGCCAAAACTCCGTAAAACGGCGAATTACTTTCTTCACGAGGACAAGCAATGTCACGAATGGATGCTGGCAGGTCAACGATACAAACACACAAAATCCCCTATTGAGATGGTAACCAGCGCTACTGAGCTAAGCAGAGGGGATCGACAGATGCGATCGAGACAGCAGCCAGTCATTTGGAGACGTTTTATGGTTGACTAAACGTAGAAACATCTAATCGCGGTACGAAGCACAAGCGGGGTTTTATGAAATCTGCGATTGCGGTGTTTTTCATTCTGAATTTTCGGCATACTCTGCTCTGCTTCTGGAGTTTGTATTTAAGACGAAAACGGAGGGTATTTACATATGCACGCGAAGTGATGGCAAGCTTTTTAACCTGAACCGCTTGAGAACACAAACCAAGGAACAGGATGTGCTAATCCGTGAGCTGCTGTTTGCCGACGATGCAGCAATTATTGTTTACTTCTTACACCTTCAGTTCCTACTGGATTGTTTTTGTCGACATGCAAAGACCATGGGCTAGCAATCAACATGAGCAAGACCTCAGTCCTTGGTCAAGGGATTGTTTCGCCTCCCGTCATCACTGTTGAAAACTGTCAGCTTAAACCAGTATATCAATTTACATTTCTCGGTTCAACCATTGCGGATAACCTTTCGTTAGGTACGGAAATTGATAAGCGGATTGGCAATGCAGCTTTCATTTTGTCCCGATTGAACTCTCGTGTCTGGGGCAACCGCAAGTGGACTGTAAAGAAAAAGATGATGCTATACAGCGCATGCGTATTAAACGCTTCACTGTACGACATTCAGATCTGAACCATCCACGCAAGACAAGGACGGAAGCTAAACAATTTCTATCCACGACGCATCCGTCATATCTTGAACATATCGTGGATAGACAAAGTGACTAATGCTGAATTGCTTTCAAAGCTGGTCTACAGAATATGTTCACCCTACTACGGCAATGCCGCCTACGATGGCTTAGTCACGTCTCCCGAATGGAAAATGGTTGTATTTCGAAAGATGCCCACAATGAAACGTTGTTACAAATGATGCGCAACGCTGGAAACCTTAGAGGATGCCAATTTTTAATAATGGGTGATTTTAACCTCCCACATCTCTATACCAAAAGTGTGCATACTCAGCAATCCTTTGAGTACAAATTCCGTGAGATAATCACTTTCACTCCCCTATACAACCATATCCATTCGTTCACTCGACAAAGGGGCCTCAATGAATCATCAATTCTAGATCTGGTTTTAACCTCCGAAGCAACAGTGCAGTATCATAGTCCTTTGGGGCTAGGTGACCATCTGGTGTTGTTCTTCGAATTCGTGTGCAACGCCAGAAGGGCGTCGGGCGACGTTAAGTTCATCAGGAGAGTTGAATACTTAGGCCTTCGCGGTGCCATTACGATTATGGAGGAAAAACATATCGACCTTACGAACGCAAAAACTCGTTGTTCTAGTCTGTTAAGTTATATCGGTACAAAACTAGAGGAAAATTCTACCTGTGTTCCCAAAAGGAAATCAGGAACATTTTGCTTCAAACTCCGAAGCCGCACTCGGAAGTGGATAGCCATGCGAAATTCCGCATGTGCTGCACACAAAATAACGCGAACAGACGCATCTTGGGAACACTTTCGTAGTTTTCGTAGCAAGGTGACGTCCTTAATTCGAAAAGACAAGCAATATCACCATTGCAAGCTGATCGACCAGATGGAACGACATCCTAAGTTGCTGTACACCATCGTAAACACCGCGACCAAGGTTTAACCAGGTGTATTTCCTATCCAGACAGAGAACGGACTGACTGATAATGTCAAGGATACAGCTGATGCCCTAATATCATTTTATGCGCAAGTATTTTGTCCAAAGAACGTGTCAACGCTGACGTCTTTGCCGCGCCCACTACAAGTCGAATGCCTTAGCAACATCGAGGTAAATCCTACGGTTGTGCGAAAGCATTTACGCGGGCTGAACGTTCGCAAATCACCAGGAGAGGATGGAATAACACCTGCTGTTCTGAAGTCGTGCGAGCTGGAGCTTTGTGGCCCACTATGTGGTCTATTCAGGCACTCATTGAATACGGGAACCGTACCAACTCAATGGAAAACCGGTGTTATCACACCAATCTACAAAGGGGGCAGTCGTTCTGATCCGGCGAATTACCGCCCCGTGACGCTTCTTTCAGCGGTTTCTAAAATTTTGGAACGCCTGGTGTGTGAACGACTTGTTGAACATCTCGAGAACCATCAGCTAATAACTTTCACACAACACGGATTTAGGAAAACATATTCATGCCTGTCTAACTTGCTCACGACTCTAAACGACTGGACGCAAGCACTAGACCAAGGGGGTTCCGTCCATGCCGGTTACTTAGATATATCTAAAGCATTCGACAGAGTGAATCACTCCTTACTGCTTCAGAAGCTGCAGAATATTGGCGTCATCGGAAACTTACTAACATGGTTCACAAGTTACCTGTCTGGACGCAAAGTAAAAGTCAGTATAGATGGTGAAATTTCTCGAACAATTGAAGCCACGAGCGGAGTCCCTCAGGGTTCGGTTCTCGGTCCGATACTGTTTCTCATATTTATAAACGATCTACCGAGGTTACTAGCATGTAAGCTTGTTTTATTCGCAGACGATGCAAAAATCTGGACGAAGGTCAACTCTATTGAGGACTGTCAAGTTCTGCAAGGAGATTTGAATAAGCTGCACCAGTGGTCAATTAAAAAAAAACTGCCATTTAATTTCCGCAAGTGCAAAATGTTGCAAGTCGGAAAACCCTGTCCGTTACCTATACACTTGGCAGCCACCTGCTTGAATTGAGTACATCACAAAAAGATCTCGGAATCTGGGTGCCTGGCACTTTGAAGAACAGCCTACAGTGCGAAGCCGTCTACAAGCGTGCGTGCAGATTGCTCGGTTTAGTGAAACGCATTTTCGGACGTTTTCCATCACACTCACTCGCAAAAATACTGAACACTTACATACATCCTGTCGTTGACTACGCTGTACAAGCTAGGACGCCATGGATGGAAAAAATCTCGCTCCTCGAACGAATTTATCACAAGGCAACCAAAATGGTTACCGGATTAAATAATTTACCCTTTGAGCAGCGCTTGACCAGACTTGGACTGTGCACCCTCGAGCTCAGACGTATCCTACACGACCTCACTCTGACATATCGAATCATCTACGCGAAATCCCACCCTCTCAAACACTTCTTCAAGTTTGGTTCCGTTGTCCCCACACGCAGCAACCCTTTGACCCTTCAAATCCCACACTCACGATTGAATTGTCGTCGTCACTTCTTCGCTGTTCGTGTATGCTTATTGTGGAATAGCTTGCCGACAGATATTGTTACCTCAGCGAACGAGCACATCTTTAAACAAAGATTACGAAACCTTATGTTGAGAACTACTGCGTTGGCCCCTACTTATTGATGTCTATTTTTTAACGCATGGAACTGCCGTCTATCCAAAGATTCTTTTCCCTCAGTCTGTGTCGCCATTGGGGATTATTTTTGCTCCGCCTATGAAGAACATGGATATGATCATACGAGTAACGATTATTTTAATTTTCATACGTATATCCTATGGTACTGTACAGCAATTTGTTTTTTTAAACATAAATCTTGAATCTTGAACCTGAATAACAACGACCCCAAAGTCATACTGCTGAAAATTTTCTAGCTAATATGTGACGACCAAATCAATCAATTTTTTCCAAATGTCTAGGGGTGAAGGTTGAAAATAGCCAAAGAATTCACAACCATCGAACAAGCATTTATTTATCGTTAGTTTCTATTTTCCGGCTCCCTAGAGTAAACAGTACTTATTTGTTGGTACAATGGCAAGAATATTATTAGTTACAATTACTTCTGCTTCGCCATCGGTATACACTTTTTATTGATAAGATTCCTGTCATCATTTGGAAGCAGATTCTAAGCATGCGATTGACTTTCGTAATGTTTGTACGACCGAGTAACTAGGATTTCCCACATCGTTGAACCCACTTTTATTTCATAATTCAACCGTAATTACTACTTAATGCTTTTCAGTAGGCTGATGGCAGACGTAGGTGATCATTGTTACTGATGTTATCCCACCGAATTCGATAATGCACATACAGATCAAGCTAATGATACTTTCATTGTGCACACCGGTAGCCATATATTTCTACTTCGGAATAGCAATCTGAACCATATCCGGCCAGTCAGCAACATTTGTCTCGGCTAGACTCAGTCTCATCACGATGAAACCGAATTTATTAGTCGTAAACGAGGTCTCATAGCTAGATATTATGATATGTTTGGGACGGATCTGGAAACCATCGTCATGGTACTGACGCCCTTGATCCGACGAAGCATCTGTTTCAGAAGCAAAATGTTCTCAAAAACTGCTTTATTCGGTTTGCTAACGCATTTCGGGATTCGTCAGCAATTTAAAAAAAATAATTTTCAGTAGTAGTAATGGAAACATTTTACGAAAGCCTTCCTACCTTCAAATGTGGTAAACACTAAAATCTCTTCGTGAACTCAATGTTGATTAAAGGCAATAGTTGATGCAACCTTTTTACATTCTTTGGCGGCAATCTTGTCGCAAAACGAATATGAGCTGTTGTGCCATTTAAAATTCATTACAATATTCTTCAGTGTTGAAGCTATCACATGGGTTAATCATGAGGTTCTTCCCTTGGTGATTGGTATAAGTTCAACTGACACACAGTGGGGAATTTAGTACCATTAAAATATGCAAACTCAGCTTTAGGGGCGATTCGCAATACATTTGGACACGTGCTGTCTTCGTTGCTAGTAATACCATAACGTTTTACGATTTGATGCTCTGGATATACTTTAGAGTTGATTCAGGTTACCTAGCCCTCACTGATTAATGATAACTGGGTAGAAGTGCAAACGTCGTCTGGATTACAAATTTGTGAATGTTGCGTGGTCCGAATTTAAATTAATTATAACTTTACATTTGTACACAGGTGATCAAGTTTCTAATAGATATTGTATAAGGGAGATAAATTTTAATTTGGTGAGTTAGTTTAAAAAGCTGCTTAAGGAAACTTATAAAAGGTGAGGCATATTGGTACGCAGTTTCACACTGACAACTCGAGAGATGTTCATTTACGGAAAACGCGTGCGAGCTTGGCTTTTTGTTTGAATCGTTTTCAATTTTATAACCACCCATGTATACTCTTAGTTGTTTCGAATTCAGTGAAATGTGTAGCATTCATCTATTGATTTTCCATTTGTTCCATTCTCGTCGCCCAACTGTCTCAGTCCATGCCTGTCTAGCCAACACTCTGGGCAGATGCATGGACGATGCTCCTGATTGATCAATCGATCGATCAATCGATCACTTTAGAAACATAAGGGATATTTCAACAGTCATTGAGCGAGAACTAGAACTACGATTCCTTACACAACACATTACTTTGGTCATCCATAAGCGCCTAAGTGCTTGACCAAGAATCACTTTGTGATTCTGTGTCTGTACATCGTGGTTCGTTGTACGAACCCTATATAACAGTTGGCATACAAGTATAACCTTGTAGAACTACGATTCATTAAAAATTGAGATCATATTTCGATTAACCTTGATAATGAGCTCTGCTCTGTAAAAAATAGTTTTTCTGAATGCTATGTCATTGAATTAACCAAATTAAAACTAGCTAAGCACAAGCATGTGATCACATTCTGTTAGCAGAAAGGTGCTTATGTAATGGGTATTGTAGGTTTCAAACCAACTAATAAATAGTTGTTTATACTTTGAGTCACCCTTTATTCTATTAAATGGCAAGATTGAAAGCCCTTTGTTCAAACACTAGTAAAGAATATTTCAAGTATATAATGCAGATATTTCACTCATTTAAATTAATTACATTATAATACTAACGTTTACATTGAAATGCATTATGAGCAATAGAATTTCGTTCATTAGAATGAACCAATACCACAAACGAAAGCATTTATGATACTAATTTACGCACCGTTAATTATTAGCAGACTCATTTCTTTGCTCTCAGTTCATGACCGTTCATATCATGATTTTATTAAAATCTACCCTTTTGTGTATTTAGAATTTCTCTTACGTTTAGATTTTTTGTTCTTAAAATCACTTACCGAAAGCGGAAGTAATTCTAACCTTTGTTCTGCCAATTCCGCGAGAAGTGACCGATGAGGAAGAGCCACATCAACAGTTTCCAGTCCAGGTTTGCTCACGCTAGAAAGTTTCTTTAGATGATCTTGTAAACAATCAGCTTTCTTTTGCAAAAATGCGATTTCTTGATCTTGTGTTTGAATCTGAGTAGGGGTTTAAAAGATTACATAGGACATTTTACCGTTTCAAGTTGCTCGGACCGCTGTAAACGGAGTTCATTGACCTCTTGTCTCCATGATTGCAGCGAATCTATCAACTGGTTACGTTCATCGGTAACCGATTGTAACTGCGTTTCCAGTTTCGATTTTTCTTCCTTCAATTTCTTTATCTATAACCGTAGAGTTATACATATATGATTGTTTATACCTCAGTTTTCAAATCACTCAACAGTTGAACATTATCAGTTATCGTGGTTTTCCTCTTGAGACATTGTGTACGTAATGAAATGAGTTCATCTTTCAAACGTGATTCATTTCTGGAGCATGTCGCCAATTTTTTGCTCATTGATTGATTTTGCTGCGTCAATTCGGAGATCAAATTTAATCTCTCGTTTTCTATTCGCAGATACATTTCCTTTTGCTTTTGGACGTCGATGCGTAGGTTGATAATGTTGTTCTGAAGTTCCTTGATCTGCAATTCATAGTCATTTTCTACCGCATCAAGCTTTAGTTGCAGGAGACTGCGTTCAGATTCGAGGTTCTATTTCGAGTAATCAATTATTAGTTGATAATTATAATGAGGATCATGAATCACCAATGGAATACAACGTACATGTATATGCTGTTTAAAAAATTCAAGAATATCTGTCTGTTCACGTTGTTGTTCAGCCTTACATTGTGATATTTGTTCCTGGATATGAAGTGAATCGTTTTCTGAAGACTTGATTTTATTGTCCCGTGAGGATCTGGAAGCACTATCGGAATTATTCATTGTTTGTGTGCGTCTGCTGCAACAGATAAACAAATAAAATATGTATCAATGAGCAACTATGAACAATACTAGGCGTAAACTATCAAAGGGAATGAAAAGATTAAGTAGCTGGCAATAATCTTGAGCGCAACCAAATAAGGAGTGCCCTAAGTAAATTAATGTTGAAGCAAAATACGGGCTGAAGCATGGCCATAGTTTTAAAACCAATGAAAATCGAGAATGTTGACACCTCATGTCGAGTGGTTCAATTGGTATAATAAAGGACGTGATGCATTTTGTTAGTCCTCATAAGGAGGATTTGTCTTAGATGAACGTCGGTGTTTCATGCCAAAATACTGGAATAAAATCATTTAGAATCTTGTTAAAGCTTGTGCTGATATCTGGTTCAAAAATGGAACGATGACTGTAAATATCGTCTAACAACTTAAAGTATTTTTCAATAAACACTTCATCAGTCTCTTGCGGATACGTTTACTAGTTCATGATGAACCGAGCGTTATAGTGAAACCCGTTGACTGGTGTAGACATAATTGGAGAGCTGAGCTTAATCCTAATAACAAACAGAATAAAATGATAACAACTAGGGAACTCTAACACGGAGGTGTCGAAAAAGCTATTCAGAATATAAGTCGACTAAGAAAGAACGAGATGGCTGAAGATGACATTTGGCAGCTTAGTACCAAAAATGATTCAAGACATGGCGTTCGTATTCTTCAAAATATAATGATAATCGTGCAGACTTTGACCGGCGCCGTGATGTCTCATTTGAAAAGTGAAGTTTTATGTTACTTACATTTTGACACGTTCATTGTGGGAACCTGTGAATGAGCATGGTCAATAGTTTCGAGAATATGACACAAATATTTTGCATGTATAGTTCAATTTAAATCTTTTTGCTCCAAAGCAGCAAAAACGTGATATTTGATACATTTGGTAAAACATTCGTATTTTTGGTGTTACGAAAATGACTACAAACGTTAACATTTTCAAGGGAGTTATCAGATAAAGTACCCGTCATACATTCAACAAGTTTGATCAT
>JACCGJ010000136.1:59690-118982 GCA_013407085.1 Atriophallophorus winterbourni
GCCTGGAACTTTGCCCACCATCATGAACGCCTATATAATTCCAACCATGGAACATGCATCACAAGCTTGGACTCCGTGGTTAAAAAGGATATAATATTGCTTGACAAAATATACCATCGCGCAACCAAACTCGTAAGAGGTTTCCGTAAACTAGCGTACGAGGAACGATTGAAAAAAACTGAGGCTCCCCACTCCCCTCCAAAGAAGCCTGCGAAGCGATGTGATACTGACATATAAAATATTGAATACCCCACATCATCCCTTAAAACATTTATTCGAATACCGTGATTCACGTCATACACGCAGCCACTCAGCGACACTGCAAATTCCCCACTCCCGTATCAGCTGTCGCCGATATTTTTATTGTGTACGTGTCTGTTTCTTTGGAATTCCCTCCCCGAAACTCTTGTCATCTCTCCCAGCATCGGAACGTTTATTTGAAATTTGGATACTTATTTGTTGCATAACGATTTGACGACAACCTGCGTATTGACTCATGGTAACTATACAACTTGACTCATCTTGACTTACAATTTTTCTTTTATACACCTATTTCCTGCAAATTATATTTACTATGATATTGTAATTGTTGAAGCTATGTGCTTTTTTGTGACCATAAATTCTTGAATCTTGAATCTTGAATCTTGAATCTTGAATGGAATACGGTGTGCAGTCATGGTCTCCGTGGCTCAAGAGGGATGTGGAAATTATGCAGCGAATCTATCACCGCTCAACATAACTAGTTCTCAGAATCCGAAACAAACGTTATAAAAAAAGGATAGCTCACCTGAATTCGTCCGACTTGCCCCATCTAAAAATCAGAGGAGAACTTAACATACTTTACAAAATATGTCATATCCCAAACTAAATTTTACACAATTTATTCACTCGAAGAAATACGAGAAATAGTCGGACCCATTAATATATCCTGGCGGTATCCCATTCCCGTCTGAATATTAGAAGGCCTTTTTATTCTGTCCATGACTGTTTTACTTGGAACAGTTTATCTTCTTCATTTCCTCGCTCACTGCCTGCATGTTTTTTTAAACCAAATTAGACGAATTTTTATCCAAATTTTCGTTTCCAGAATACTTGTATACTGTTTAATCTAACTGATTATCTTTTTTATACCCACACATTTTTTTATTTTCTACCATTCTTTGGTTATTGTTAAGATTATTGATTTTTATAACATTAAAATTCTTGAATTACCTTGAAGATTAACCAGTACCTGGAAATCTACTTGGAAATCATTTACACGCATTTCAATTCTCGCAGGCATAGATATGAAAGTTTATTTAATCTTTGCTATAGGTTGTGAAAACGCAAATATTTTCAAGTTTTATAAATATAATGCCACATGTTATTGACAAAACATCACCATAACTACAGAAAACGTTCAGAATGTTCTAACATATCTCAAAAAATTACTCTCAGTATTAAACTAACGTGAACACATGTTTTACTATATTACAACATAACTGTACAAATATTATAGCAGATTGATACCAGTGAACGACATGACGCATCAAAACCTACATATATATTCGATTCCTACCGGTAGCAATGAGAGAAATCCTTGGTTTAGTAGTTTAACTAAAACTGTGTACATTGAGCACGATTTCAGTAGTTGCAATAACCAATGACAGGTTGTGTTATAACGGTTCGGACGACAATAATCTCGGAAACACGAGCAGATAAACAACGTTGCCACTATCGAACGATATTCAATTTGTCAAGGTCGACTAAACTAGCCCGGCGTGATGTGGGCTTGAATTTTACCGGTTAGTATGCAATCGATTGAGAAATTAGATCCCAATGACACCCGGGATGTATATGGTTCAGGAGAGTGTTGAGGTTGCTTTGATTGCCCATACAAGATAAGCATGTGATTTTGTATTTGTTTTGTGCGTAATATACGCATTTAATCGATATTTTTTCACTTGTGTTGAAGGACTCGCGATTAGCATTAGGCAGGTAGACCTCAGCGAAACATCGGGAGAAATGTTCATGGTTTTGAAACGCAGGAGGTAACGTGGTTAATCTTGGATTGATGAAACGGAAATGTTGTGACAAGTGTACAGACGTTTCCCAGCTGCCACTGGTTGCCCTGAAATGACCTGACGCAATCATTTCTGGCAAACCGGACTGAGTCGGAAAACATATCTGAGTTTCGTGGCAAAATAAAGAATAATCTGCATTGTGTTGTCATTTACAAATGTATATTAGAGATTCCGGATAGGCTGTGACGTAATTTTACAGGAATTTTGGCTTAAGATCTGCTCGCGATAAGCAAAATCTTTATGCTCACAACCACGGAACCCACATCACAGTGTTGGTCTCCGTTGGTCAAATTGGACGTTCGGCTGCTTGATAGAATCCTTCATCGCCTAACCAAACGCGTCAACGCTTTCCAGAGCAAATGCAATGGTTACTCCGGCACACTGCGCTTCAAAGAATTACAATATTACAGCATCAAACCAGCCGATAAATCGTTTATTCAAATGTCGTGACTCGTGACGTGCACATAGTCTTCGGCTATAATGCGGACCCCCATCCAAGCCTTTTACTTTCTTCAACTCCCACTGTCGAGATATTAGTTCGAAAACGTTTTTAACGCCTATTGTAGGAATTCAACTCGACTACACGTGGCATTACATAATTATGAAATATTTTTATTTTATCAACAAACATTCGATATGCAACTACACTCAAATCTCGGTACTATGCCACCTCGTTACTATGCCACTCTCGCTACTATACCGCTTTTGCTCGGTCCCGACAAAATTCAATACAAAATAAATTTACTATGCCACTCCCTACTCTCGTTACTATGCCACTATTCTGTGACTATTTAAAAGTGCATTTTTGCGCATTTTACGCATATAGTCAGCCGGTTTCAAGGTCAAACACGCGATGTTTCTCCCTGACGCCAGCTACAACAGGCCAATCACCTCACGCACAACGACAAGCCTCTTTCCTACTCTTGCTTTAAGTATCGATAGATAGACCCACGAAAGCGCGCGCACAAACAGACACTCACAACAGTGACATCGTTTTTTCAAACTATTCAGCCCATAATGTCAGCCCAGAAACGCAAGCGCACCGACTTTACGATGAAGGAGAAGTTCGAGATCATCGATGCTGCGAAGAAGGAGCCGAATCCGTCCAAGTTGGCGAGGGAGATTAGCAAGAAATGGGGCGTCGAAATTAAGAGAACCACCGTGAAGGGCATTCTCAGCAAGAAGGATGCAATTGGAGCTGCAATAAAAGCTGGGGTTCCATCAAAGCGCATGAAGCTGAAGCAGCCTCACGACCCGAAGTTTGAGGAGAGAGTGCTGATGTGGCTGAAGCAAGCAAGAGGACTGAATCTGCCTGTCAGTGGCGATCTGATCAAGGAGAAGGCGATAAAACTGGCCGAGCTGATGCACATCCCAGACTTCATGGCGAGCGACGGTTGGTTAGACAGCTTCAAGAAGCGCAATGGCGTCACGTTCAAGACAATGCAGGGCGAAGCTGGAGCGGTTAATCCCCAATCCCTTATTGATTGGCAACAGCAGGCTCTCCGGCCCTTACTCAGGCAGTTCGCTGCAGATGAAGTCTTCAACCTGGACGAGACTGATGCAAGCGTGTGATCGGCTAGACAACGTGATGAACGAGATCCGACGAAAGAAGATGCGTCAGCCGACGATTTCTGAGAGCTTTGGACTGATCGATTGAGCAAATAAATGATGGACTTGAGAAAATAGAGCCGTTTTTACAAAACCTCGTTACTATGCCACTCTCGCTACTATGCCACACTTGCTCGGTCCCAACGGGTGGCATAGTACTGAGATTTGAGTGTTAAGGACTTATAAATCCATTCCGTTTTTTACGAAATTATCGGTATATTTTCAAGATGCTTCATAAGTTGACTAACAACGTCGCACCGAATTAGGTTAGAAATCACAGGCCGGCAATTAGCGTCATCTTATCGTTGTTATCTTTCGTAGATTAGGCCAGTTTGTTAGAACAAGTATGTGAGTGGCTTTCATTACAGGTGAATATATTGTTCAATTGGATTGGGATTATTACGTTGGTCCGAAAAGACTCTCCCTACTCTGGACTGAACAATGAGTGCAGTGCGTTTTTTCGTTTGACGTACATTACACACTGGGTAACAATAATCGAGATGGACGGAATTGGGATTTATATCACACGTTCTCCTGAAATGAAGAGTGGCGAGTGAAAAGTAACTACTATTTCTACCATGTTTTTCCGTTGATGAAAGCTTAGTTATTGAGTTGAAAACAGCAACACATGGCTAAACATCAGTCATAATTAACTGGCCGACACAATGCCACCATATTCCCGAAAGTTAAATTTCCAAATTGCTGCGTTACATTGTGATCTAAATCTCAATATAACCCGCAAGAAGAATCACGAATGTGTAATTTTTTGGCGAAGTGAGCAAATCAAGAAATATATCCGGAAATGTGGTAGCACACACGTTCCATAGTTGGAACGGTGTGACCGTTCCATGAATTACCATGAAGTGACCAGCTGTCGTGCATATATTCCAACTACTTTTCGATTGCACATTCATGGATAAATCTTGGACTGCATCTTTCTAAATGGTTCAATATTTTGAGCTTTGCAATTACATTTTGATCATAAACAGCAGGTTGAATACCTCCGTTTCATTCTCTAACCGATCTGATCAATTAGCCCGGCGCAGTAGGATGTGAAACCTCGACACACTAGCTTTGCTGTGGGGGCGACTTTCGCGTTCCGTATGTGTGCAACTGCTTCACGTATAGCCCGATATTCAAATTTCCATTATTGAAGATTTCGCTATTCGTGGATTCAGGTGTGCTCAATACTGAAGGCTTCAGCGATTGCAAATATTCCAGAAGGTTTCACTTAAATTTGCTGGATAATTTATTGTTTTTTATTTATTGTGATTTTAGCTGAAAGTTCACTACATTCGTGTGTGTTGGGTTTGGATCCTTCGTTCAATATAGCCCATGGATACACAGGTCAACAGCCTAAAATTTAACAAATCAGGACATCCGCTAACCTAGAAAATTTTATTTACAAAGATTTCAATTTTTTATTTTCAATAAACATGACCCATATTAGCGTGGGAAAAATAAGAAAAAAGTTAAAGTACATGTTTAGTAAATCAATAAGATTGCAAATTTTCTTCGTTTGTTGAAAAAAATGAGTGTGTTTAACTGTTCAGGTCAATACATTGGATCAAGTTTGCTATTCATTGAAACAACGGATTGTTGTCTACGAAATCCGTTTTGTGACCATTGACGTACAATATCGACAGAAGAAACCTTCCTTATCTGGGCCAATTTCATATAGAGGTTCAGAGTCAAAATTTAAAATGATCAAATTTGATCAACCATTTTAGGTGTACCGTGTTCACAAAGATCGCATTTATTCATACAGACTCCGGCCTCAAATTTTTAGTATGTTCACAGATCTACAGCCAAAACTCCGTAAAACGGCGAATTACTTTCTTCACGAGGACAAGCAATGTCACGAATGGATGCTGGCAGGTCAACGATACAAACACACAAAATCCCCTATTGAGATGGTAACCAGCGCTACTGAGCTAAGCAGAGGGGATCGACAGATGCGATCGAGACAGCAGCCAGTCATTTGGAGACGTTTTATGGTTGACTAAACGTAGAAACATCTAATCGCGGTACGAAGCACAAGCGGGGTTTTATGAAATCTGCGATTGCGGTGTTTTTCATTCTGAATTTTCGGCATACTCTGCTCTGCTTCTGGAGTTTGTATTTAAGACGAAAACGGAGGGTATTTACATATGCACGCGAAGTGATGGCAAGCTTTTTAACCTGAACCGCTTGAGAACACAAACCAAGGAACAGGATGTGCTAATCCGTGAGCTGCTGTTTGCCGACGATGCAGCAATTATTGTTTACTTCTTACACCTTCAGTTCCTACTGGATTGTTTTTGTCGACATGCAAAGACCATGGGCTAGCAATCAACATGAGCAAGACCTCAGTCCTTGGTCAAGGGATTGTTTCGCCTCCCGTCATCACTGTTGAAAACTGTCAGCTTAAACCAGTATATCAATTTACATTTCTCGGTTCAACCATTGCGGATAACCTTTCGTTAGGTACGGAAATTGATAAGCGGATTGGCAATGCAGCTTTCATTTTGTCCCGATTGAACTCTCGTGTCTGGGGCAACCGCAAGTGGACTGTAAAGAAAAAGATGATGCTATACAGCGCATGCGTATTAAACGCTTCACTGTACGACATTCAGATCTGAACCATCCACGCAAGACAAGGACGGAAGCTAAACAATTTCTATCCACGACGCATCCGTCATATCTTGAACATATCGTGGATAGACAAAGTGACTAATGCTGAATTGCTTTCAAAGCTGGTCTACAGAATATGTTCACCCTACTACGGCAATGCCGCCTACGATGGCTTAGTCACGTCTCCCGAATGGAAAATGGTTGTATTTCGAAAGATGCCCACAATGAAACGTTGTTACAAATGATGCGCAACGCTGGAAACCTTAGAGGATGCCAATTTTTAATAATGGGTGATTTTAACCTCCCACATCTCTATACCAAAAGTGTGCATACTCAGCAATCCTTTGAGTACAAATTCCGTGAGATAATCACTTTCACTCCCCTATACAACCATATCCATTCGTTCACTCGACAAAGGGGCCTCAATGAATCATCAATTCTAGATCTGGTTTTAACCTCCGAAGCAACAGTGCAGTATCATAGTCCTTTGGGGCTAGGTGACCATCTGGTGTTGTTCTTCGAATTCGTGTGCAACGCCAGAAGGGCGTCGGGCGACGTTAAGTTCATCAGGAGAGTTGAATACTTAGGCCTTCGCGGTGCCATTACGATTATGGAGGAAAAACATATCGACCTTACGAACGCAAAAACTCGTTGTTCTAGTCTGTTAAGTTATATCGGTACAAAACTAGAGGAAAATTCTACCTGTGTTCCCAAAAGGAAATCAGGAACATTTTGCTTCAAACTCCGAAGCCGCACTCGGAAGTGGATAGCCATGCGAAATTCCGCATGTGCTGCACACAAAATAACGCGAACAGACGCATCTTGGGAACACTTTCGTAGTTTTCGTAGCAAGGTGACGTCCTTAATTCGAAAAGACAAGCAATATCACCATTGCAAGCTGATCGACCAGATGGAACGACATCCTAAGTTGCTGTACACCATCGTAAACACCGCGACCAAGGTTTAACCAGGTGTATTTCCTATCCAGACAGAGAACGGACTGACTGATAATGTCAAGGATACAGCTGATGCCCTAATATCATTTTATGCGCAAGTATTTTGTCCAAAGAACGTGTCAACGCTGACGTCTTTGCCGCACCCACTACAAGTCGAATGCCTTAGCAACATCGAGGTAAATCCTACGGTTGTGCGAAAGCATTTACGCGGACTGAACGTTCGCAAATCACCAGGAGAGGATGGAATAACACCCGCTGTTCTGAAGTCATGCGAGCTGGAGCTTTGTGGCCCACTAAGTGGTCTATTCAGGCACTCATTGAATACGGGAACCGTACCAACTCAATGGAAAACCGGTGTTATCACACCAATCTACAAAGGGGGCAGTCGTTCTGATCCGGCGAATTACCGCCCCGTGACGCTTCTTTCAGCGGTTTCTAAAATTTTGGAACGCCTGGTGTGTGAACGACTTGTTGAACATCTCGAGAACCATCAGCTAATAACTTTCACACAACACGGATTTAGGAAAACATATTCATGCCTGTCTAACTTGCTCACGACTCTAAATGACTGGACGCAAGCACTAGACCAAGGGGGTTCCGTTCATGCCGGTTACTTAGATATATCTAAAGCATTCGACAGAGTGAATCACTCCTTACTGCTTCAGAAGCTGCAGAATGTTGGCGTCATCGGAAACCTACTAACATGGTTCACAAGTTACCTGTCTGGACGCAAAGTAAAAGTCAGAATAGATGGTGAAACTTCTCGAACAATTGAAGCCACGAGCGGAGTCCCTCAGGGTTCGGTTCTCGGTCCGATACTGTTTCTCATATTTATAAACGATCTACCGAACTTACTAGCATGTAAGCTTGTTTTATTCGCAGACGATGTAAAAATCTGGACGAATGTCAACTCTATCGAGGACTGTCAAGTTCTGCAAGGAGATTTGAATAAGCTGCACCAGTGGTCAATCCAAAACAAACTGCCATTTAATTTCCGCAAGTGCAAAATGTTGCAAGTCGGAAAACCCTTTCCCTTTACCTATACACTTGGCAGCCACCCGCTTGAATGGAGTACATCACAAAAAGATCTCGGAATCTTGGTGTCTGGCACTTTGAAGAACAGCCTACAGTGCGAAGCCGTCTACAAGCGTGCGTGCAGCTTGCTCGGTTTACTGAAACGCATTTTCGGACGTTTCCCACCACACTCACTCGCGAAAATACTAAACACTTACATACATCCTGTCGTTGACTACGCTGTACAAGCTTGGACGCCATGGATGGAAAAAAACATCTCGCTCCTCGAACGAATTTATCACAAGGCAACCAAAATGGTTACCGGATTGAATAATTTACCCTTTGAGCAGCGACTGACCAGACTTGGACTGTGCACCCTCGAGCGCAGGCGTATCCTACACGACCTCACTCTGACATATCGAATCATCTACGCGAAATCCCACCCTCTCAAACACCTCTTCAAGTTTGGTTCGGTTGTCCCCACACGCAGCCACCCTTTGACCCTTCAAATCCCACACTCACGATTGAATTGTCGTCGTCACTTCTTCGCTGTTCGTGTATGCTTATTGTGGAATAGCTTGCCGACAGATATTGTTACCTCAGCGAACGAGCACATCTTTAAACAAAGATTACGAAACCTTATGTTGAGAACTACTGCGTTGGCCCCTACTTATTGATGTCTATTTTTTAACGCATGGAACTGCCGTCTATCCAAAGATTCTTTTCCCTCAGTCTGTGTCGCCATTGGGGATTATTTTTGCTCCGCCTATGAAGAACATGGATATGATCATACGAGTAACGATTATTTTAATTTTCATACGTATATCCTATGGTACTGTACAGCAATTTGTTTTTTTAAACATAAATCTTGAATCTTGAACCTGAATAACAACGACCCCAAAGTCATACTGCTGAAAATTTTCTAGCTAATATGTGACGACCAAATCAATCAATTTTTTCCAAATGTCTAGGGGTGAAGGTTGAAAATAGCCAAAGAATTCACAACCATCGAACAAGCATTTATTTATCGTTAGTTTCTATTTTCCGGCTCCCTAGAGTAAACAGTACTTATTTGTTGGTACAATGGCAAGAATATTATTAGTTACAATTACTTCTGCTTCGCCATCGGTATACACTTTTTATTGATAAGATTCCTGTCATCATTTGGAAGCAGATTCTAAGCATGCGATTGACTTTCGTAATGTTTGTACGACCGAGTAACTAGGATTTCCCACATCGTTGAACCCACTTTTATTTCATAATTCAACCGTAATTACTACTTAATGCTTTTCAGTAGGCTGATGGCAGACGTAGGTGATCATTGTTACTGATGTTATCCCACCGAATTCGATAATGCACATACAGATCAAGCTAATGATACTTTCATTGTGCACACCGGTAGCCATATATTTCTACTTCGGAATAGCAATCTGAACCATATCCGGCCAGTCAGCAACATTTGTCTCGGCTAGACTCAGTCTCATCACGATGAAACCGAATTTATTAGTCGTAAACGAGGTCTCATAGCTAGATATTATGATATGTTTGGGACGGATCTGGAAACCATCGTCATGGTACTGACGCCCTTGATCTGACGAAGCATCTGTTTCAGAAGCAAAATGTTCTCAAAAACTGCTTTAATCGGTTTGCTAACGCATTTCAGGATTCGTCAGCAATTTAAAAAAATAATTTTCAGTAGTAGTAATGGAAACATTTTACGAAAGCCTTCCTACCTTCAAATGTGGTAAACACTAAAATCTCTTTGTGAATTCAATGTTGAATAAAGGCAATAGTTGATGCAACCTTTTTACATTCTTTGGCGGCAATCTTGTCGCAAAACGAATATGAGCTGTTGTGCCATTTAAAATTCATTACAATATTCTTCAGCGTTAAAGCTATCACATGGGTTAATCATGAGGTTCTTCCCTTGGTGATTGGTATAAGTTCAACTGACACACAGTGGGGAATTTAGTACAATTAAAATCTACAAATTCAGCTTTAGGGGCGATTCGCAATACATTTGGACACGTGCTGTCTTCGTTGCTAGTAATACCATAACGTTTTACGATTTGATGCTCTGGATATACTTTAGAGTTGATTCAGGTTACTTCGCCCTCACTGATTAATGATAACTGGGTAGAAGTGCAAACGTCGTCTGGATTACAAATTTGTGAATGTTGCGTGGTCCGAATTTAAATTAATTATAACTTTATATTTGTACACATGTGATCCAGTTTCTAATAGATATTGTATAAGGGAGCTAAATTTTAATTTGGTGAGTTAGTTTAAAAAGCTGCTTAAGGAAACTTCTAAAAGGTGAGGCATATTGGTACGCAGTTTCACACTGACAACTCGAGAGATGTTTATTTACGGAAAACGCGTGCGAGCTTGGCTTTTTGTTTGAATCGTTTTCAATTTTATAACCACCCATGTATAATCTTAGTCGTGTCGAATTCAGTGAAATGTGTAGCATTCATCTATTGATTTTCCATTTGTTCCATTCTCGTCGCCCAACTGTCTCAGTCCATGCCTGTCTAGCCAACACTCTGGGCAGATGCATGGACGATGCTCCTGATTGATCAATCGATCGAAAGCATGTGGGTCGATCACTTTAGAAACATAAGGGATATTTCAACAGTCATTGAGCGAGAACTAGAACTACGATTCCTTACACAACACATTACTTTGGTCATCCATAAGCGCCTAAGTGCTTGACCAAGAATCACTTTGTGATTCTGTGTCTGTACATCGTGGTTCGTTGTACGAACCCTATATAACAGTTGGCATACAAGTATAACCTTGTAGAACTACGATTCATTAAAAATTGAGATCATATTTCGATTAACCTTGATAATGAGCTCTGCTCTGTAAAAAATAGTTTTTCTGAATGCTATGTCATTGAATTAACCAAATTAAAACTAGCTAAGCACAAGCATGTGATCACATTCTGTTAGCAGAAAGGTGCTTATGTAATGGGTATTGTAGGTTTCAAACCAACTAATAAATAGTTGTTTATACTTTGAGTCACCCTTTATTCTATTAAATTGCAAGATTGAAAGCCCTTCGTTCAAACACTAGTAAAGAATATTTCAAGTATATAATGCAGATATTTCACTCATTTAAATTAATTAAATTATATTACTAACGTTTACATTGAAATGCATTATGAGCGATAGAATTTCGTTCATTAGAATGAACCAATACCACAAACGAAAGCATTTATGATACTAATTTACGCACTGTTAGTTATTAGTAGACTCATTTCTTTGCTCTCAGTTCATGACCGTTCATATTATGATTTTATTAAAATCTACCCTTTTGTGTATTTAGAATTTCTCTTACGTTTAAATTTTTGTTCTTAAAATCACTTACCGACAGCGGAAGTAATTCTAACCTTTGTTCTGCCAATTCCGCGAGAAGTGACCGATGAGGAAGAGCCACATCAACAGTTTCCAGTCCAGGTTTGCTCACGCTAGAAAGTTTCTTTAGATGATCTTGTAAAGAATCAGCTTTCTTTTGCAAAAATGCGATTTCTTGATCTTGTGTTTGAATCTGAATAGGGGTTTAAAAGATTACATAGGACATTTTACCGTTTCAAGTTGCTCGGACCGCTGTAAACGGAGTTCATTGACCTCTTGTCTCCATGATTGCAGCGAATCTATCAACTGGTTACGTTCATCGGTAACCGATTGTAACTGCGTTTCCAGTTTCGATTTTTCTTCCTTCAATTTCTTTATCTATAACCGTAGAGTTATACATACGTGATTGTTTATACCTCAGTTTTCAAATCACTCAACAGTTGAACATTATCAGTTATCGTGGTTTTCCTCTTGAGACATTGTGTACGTAATGAAATGAGTTCATCTTTCAAACGTGATTCATTTCTGGAGCATGTCGCCAATTTTTTGCTCATTGATTGATTTTGCTGCGTCAATTCGGAGATCAAATTTAATCTCTCGTTTTCTATTCGCAGATACATTTCCTTTTGCTTTTGGACGTCGATGCGTAGGTTGATAATGTTGTTCTGAAGTTCCTTGATCTGCAATTCATAGTCATTTTCTACCGCATCAAGCTTTAGTTGCAGGAGACTGCGTTCAGATTCGAGGTTCTATTTCGAGTAATCAATTATTAGTTGATAATTATAATGAGGATCATGAATCACCAATGGAATACAACGTACATGTATATGCTGTTTAAAAAATTCAAGAATATCTGTCTGTTCACGTTGTTGTTCAGCCTTACATTGTGATATTTGTTCCTGGATATGAAGTGAATCGTTTTCTGAAGACTTGATTTTATTGTCCCGTGAGGATCTGGAAGCACTATCGGAATTATTCATTGTTTGTGTGCGTCTGCTGCAACAGATAAACAAATAAAATATGTATCAATGAGCAACTATGAACAATACTAGGCGTAAACTATCAAAGGGAATGAAAAGATTAAGTAGCTGGCAATAATCTTGAGCGCAACCAAATAAGGAGTGCCCTAAGTAAATTAATGTTGAAGCAAAATACGGGCTGAAGCATGGCCATAGTTTTAAAACCAATGAAAATCGAGAATGTTGACACCTCATGTCGAGTGGTTCAATTGGTATAATAAAGGACGTGATGCATTTTGTTAGTCCTCATAAGGAGGATTTGTCTTAGATGAACGTCGGTGTTTCATGCCAAAATACTGGAATAAAATCATTTAGAATCTTGTTAAAGCTTGTGCTGATATCTGGTTCAAAAATGGAACGATGACTGTAAATATCGTCTAACAACTTAAAGTATTTTTCAATAAACACTTCATCAGTCTCTTGCGGATACGTTTACTAGTTCATGATGAACCGAGCGTTATAGTAACTCACTGGGTGAAGACACATATATACGATACTAGTTCGTTACCACATGCAACGTGTTTTTTATTATTGTCATAAGCATGAAGGAAGCATTAAAAAGACTTTTCTCAAGTGAAACCCGTTGACTGGTGTAGACATAATTGGAGAGCTGAGCTTAATCCTAATAACAAACAGAATAAAATGATAACAACTAGGGAACTCTAACACGGAGGTGTCGAAAAAGCTATTCAGAATATAAGTCGACTAAGAAAGAACGAGATGGCTGAAGATGACATTTGGCAGCTTAGTACCAAAAATGATTCAAGACATGGCGTTCGTATTCTTCAAAATATAATGATAATCGTGCAGACTTTGACCGGCGCCGTGATGTCTCATTTGAAAAGTGAAGTTTTATGTTACTTACATTTTGACACGTTCATTGTGGGAACCTGTGAATGAGCATGGTCAATAGTTTCGAGAATATGACACAAATATTTTGCATGTATAGTTCAATTTAAATCTTTTTGCTCCAAAGCAGCAAAAACGTGATATTTGATACATTTGGTAAAACATTCGTATTTTTGGTGTTACGAAAATGACTACAAACGTTAACATTTTCAAGGGAGTTATCAGATAAAGTACCCGTCATACATTCAACAAGTTTGATCATATTTAAATTAAACAACACTATTTAAAATAATTTTGAATTTTTTCTAATATACTGATGAAGATTTGAGAAGAGATCAAAGAATTTATTTAAAAATATCCAAAATTACAGCTTCACGTTAGTGTTTAAACGAAATGTGGTATAGATTTACGGTGCATAAAAGCAAGAATAACAAAATATATCAACGCGTCAACGCGACCAATGTTTATCTATAGTTCGATGACGAAACATTTTTGAACAGATATATTGATGGGAATAAAAAGAACGGTCGCCAATATAATATCTAAGAATATAATATAATAATAATATAATATATATGAAATTCGGAATAACAATTTAATATGTTTTGAACAGCCAGTAAATGGAAATCAAGATTCGGCTAGTTCTATGTGAATTGAGTGGAATTTATCGGTAAGAATAATATTAACAAGACGAGCACAAGGAATGAAGTGTTCATTTAAAATAAGGTTTTCGAAATCTTTCTAAAAAGAAGAACATATATGAAAAACCACTTAGATTTCATGTCTTCAAAAGTCAAAAATCATTATCGTTTTTTTCAATATTCTACAAAAATAAGAAGAAAAGTTGTTATGGTATTTGGATTTGCCACATCAATATTCACTACATTCTCGGATTCGACGGAACTTTACCTTTAGGTCACGTAACACAAGTTAACTGATCCAAGTTATGAAATCAGCGCAAAAATTAAAGCGATGAAAACGAAATTTTGTATATTAGATTTTTGACAAAATTTTAATTCACGTTCTGTGAAACATCGAATGTTCACAAGTAATTTATAGTTCTTCTTGTAGCGATTGAGGTAAAGTTGCAGTTATCACAAGCACAGTGATAGCACACACTAAAAGAGAACTCAGGAAGTCGAAATACTAAGATGTATGAGATGATGCACGCGGTAAAAAAGAATGTCGTAGACAAGTCCTGTGGTTGATGCGCAGCTGGGTCACTGGATGATTATTCACAGGTCCTTGTCTGGATGCGCAGCCGGATGGCTGGAAGGCGATGGCTGCCGAGCGGCAGCTAGCGGCGGTTAAAGGGGAAACGAACTCCGACGAGCGCGGTGTAAAATTCGACAAAACAACAAAACTGATTTGTACAAACAACACAAAACCAGTCGTGGTCTGTTTGTGTTAAAAAAGCATGTAAATTGGGATGTTGATTTCAAACTCACATGTTTAACACATGTACATGTTGTGTGGTTACAAGATCATGCCATAATTTGATCCATCATCATCATCCACTCAACCCCCTCAAAGACAGCATTACATCGTAGCACGTACCGAATGCTTAACTCTGCCATACAACCATGAAAAAGTAAATTACTAAAAGATGCGGAAGGGTGGGACTTAAATTGCTACGGATTCTATAGAAGAGTAAGCACAAACAAACTGGGAAAAGGTGCCTACACCTCGAATGGAACATGCATTCAAACAAGTTTCGTGAACGAGTAGAGCAACATCAGCACGGCAGCTTCCTTGCGGCTTTCACTGTCATGCATCATAACAAGCTTTTCTCGTCACTACGCCTGACAACATACAAGGTTATGCAAACACTCCAAGAAGATGCTTAGTGCAAGACCGCCATTGAACACGGTTTCGGGACATATCCTGAAGCGTAACTAACCATTGCGATATATGATCGCGGGGACACCAGCCTGGAAGACGCGCGGCGCCTACTTTGGAAAGGTTACTAGTAGGGGTTTTTACTGCCGATTTGATCCTCCATAATAGAATAACCTGTTAATAACCCTTTATATGACAATAAATGAAAGAAGGATATTTAAAAGAATGTAGTAAGTTTTGTTGCTAATGAACAATTCAAGAATTTGATTGATTCATAAAACAGTAATTTCATGCAGATCCCACATATGCAAACTCTTTGAAAGTTATTATGCTGTTTAGTTTAATAATAGTATTACATCTTGGTTGATCATATTTTTTCGCTGATATTATCTGTCTTTTCGCATAATAACTTAAAAACTAATTATAAAGTTGCAGTTATCACAAGCACAGTGATAGCACACACTAAAAGAGAACTCAGGAAGTCGAAATACAAAGGTGTATGAGATGATGCACGCGGTAAAAAAGAATGTCGTAGACAAGTCCTGTGGTTGATGCGCAGCTGGGTCACTGGATGATTATTCACAGGTCCTTGTCTGGATGCGCAGCCGGATGGCTGGAAGGCGATGGCTGCCGAGCGGCAGCTAGCGGCGGTTAAAGGGGAAACGAACTCCGACGAGCGCGGTGTAAAATTCGACAAAACAACAAAACTGATTTGTACAAACAACACAAAACCAGTCGTGGTCTGTTTGTGTTAAAAAAGCATGTAAATTGGGATGTTGATTTCAAACTCACATGTTTAACACATGTACATGTTGTGTGGTTACAAGATCATGCCATAATTTGATCCATCAATAATAGAATAACCTGTTAATAACCCTTTATCTGACAATAAATGAAAGAAGGATATTTAAAAGAATGTAGTAAGTTTTGTTGCTAATGAACAATTCAAGAATTTGATTGATTCATAAAACAGTAATTTCATGCAGATCCCACATATGCAAACTCTTTGAAAGTTATTATGCTGTTTAGTTTAATAATAGTATTACATCTTGGTTGATCATATTTTTTCGCTGATATTATCTGTCTTTTCGCATAATAACTTAAAAACTAATTATAAAGTTGCAGTTATCACAAGCACAGTGATAGCACACACTAAAAGAGAACTCAGGAAGTCGAAATACAAAGGTGTATGAGATGATGCACGCGGTAAAAAAGAATGTCGTAGACAAGTCCTGTGGTTGATGCGCAGCTGGGTCACTGGATGATTATTCACAGGTCCTTGTCTGGATGCGCAGCCGGATGGCTAGAAGGCGATGGCTGCCGAGCGGCAGCTAGCGGCGGTTAAAGGGGAAACGAACTCCGACGAGCGCGATGTAGAATTTGACAAAACAACAAAACTGATTTGTACAAACAACACAAAACCAGTCGTGGTCTGTTTGTGTTAAAAAAGCATGTAAATTGGGATGTTGATTTCAAACTCACATGTTTAACACATGTACATGTTGTGTGGTTACAAGATCATGCCATAATTTGATCCATCAATAATAGAATAACCTGTTAATAACCCTTTATCTGACAATAAATGAAAGAAGGATATTTAAAAGAATGTAGTAAGTTTTGTTGCTAATGAACAATTCAAGAATTTGATTGATTCATAAAACAGTAATTTCATGCAGATCCCACATATGCAAACTCTTTGAAAGTTATTATGCTGTTTAGTTTAATAATAGTATTACATCTTGGTTGATCATGTTTTTTCGCTGATATTATCTGTCTTTTCGCATTATAACTTAAAAACTAATTATACGATTCCAGAAAAATAATAGAAATAAATACACAGTTTCATGAAATTATGAACACATGCAACAACATGGCATCTTGAGCTTTCAATGTATAATAAACACTTGAAAGTTAACATTCTAATAAGTCCGTTTATTTAGAATAATTTTTTTATAGATATTAATTAATTGTTATAACCACATAAATTTCCGTTATATCGGAGTTTTAAAACGAAAAACCTTTTTCGGATAAAACAGGCGCTTGTTCAATTAAAGTCGTTTGTTTTTTTACTCTTTGAGCGATACCGCATAAATAGTTGATATATTTAATTGAAAAAAGCAAGTAATTAAAAAGACTCATGTTGGTCGGCATTCACATTTATTTGAAAATGACAAACGAAATTGAATTAGAACTGATAAAATTATAAAAAATTATAATTAAATAATAATAATAAAATTATATTGAAAATTATTTGTGATGAAATGTGAGCCGGTTTTTTGAGGCTATTTATTAACCTCTGAAATAATCTGTTGGCTTATAATCATTCGATATTTATCATATTATAAGAATATCTCAGGCACTTCGTTGATTCTCTGCTTGAGGAAGAACGTATTCCTCCTTCTTTGAAAAACAGCCATAACAGTTTTGTTCGTATATATTGCAATATCGAATATCTGGGAGGCTGACTTTGTTCGTAAAACCTGCTGAGGTAATTGTTACAACCTTGCAGGGAAGTAGACAATAAATAAAACAAATGTTTGCGATGTGATTAACCAAAACTAAATAGCAATCAGAAGGTTTTGCTAGAATATTTAATAAAGTACTGGTAGCTCATAGAAACTCAAATTAAAATAGTAGGCTTGTTAGCCACATACTGTCCTGTGCAAACTGAACTGAACTGAACTGAAACAATTTCGATTAATCTCGATGAGTTTGTGTAAACAGTGCAAAACATATCATTCGGCTAGAGCTCAACAATACTAACGGAAACAAAATGTGGAATTTTTAAAATATTGTGTTAATGTTACTTTCGCGACTTCATAACAAAATTAACAAAAGCTGTAAAAAATATTATAATTAATAAGTAAACGTGTTGAGAATTACATGTGATCAAAAGATACTAAATTAGTTAAGTTGAAGTTGTAGATGGCATATTTACAGATTATCTTGTATTTTTATTCAACGCCTGCCTATATTTGGTTTGGATATCTTTTATTTTCATTATTACTTTTCATTAAAAGATTGAATAGAAAAAATGTTTCAAGGACACTTTGATGCGATATGAATCATTAAAACAATCAAACTAATTTAGCCTTTCAGCTAGAGAAAAGATTGGTTAAATCCTTTTTTGTAGCATTATGTTCACTATACTTTTGCAACTATTATATGGAACATTAATTTGCTTGCTTAGTATTTATCAAACAGTTTATTTCATCAACATCCAAGTGATCAGTATGAGTCAGTATCACAGGGCGATATTCGATCAAGTCGGAACGAGTGCCCAGATTTTTTTGGAGGTGTGCTTGAAAACACACGCTACTACCAGGATTGATTCGTGAGTAACACAGCCGTGTGTAACTGTGAATGGAAGATGGGAGAGGTCTCATCACCGAAAGGTGGACGATCAACATCCACCTCGACGAATTAACTAAGAAAAGCTGAAAAACGATTTCCATTTAATATATACATATATTTGAAACAATCACAACTGAAATTCTAGATCATTCTGCTACTCCGTAATGATGATGACGATGATGATGATGCGAGTAGCAACAACGTGTTATTTATGTCTTTAACCACACTGAACAGGCTAGTGAATTGATTTGTAATGTTGATAGAACGGGACAATAACATAAATTGAATCGCAAAGCAGTAACGGCTAAAACAGCTTCATTAATTGACGTTAAGAGTTTATGCGAATTATATTATCTTTCCCGCGATTTCCCGTACCTTCCATGATCAACATTCGTTGTACTTCAGTACTCTTCAGAATATTAACTTTTTCATAGTCCCGCTATCCTAATTCATACTATAAAAAATAACATATTGATTTTCTGTTCAGAGTATTTATTACCGTTTAACTTTAATATTTTAATGAACCTATAAATTCCACTGCATGTTTGGCTTTGAAAATTTATTCACGATTATAAATATTTTCTTTGGTTGCACTAACATTTTAGTGCTTGGCTTGCCGTTAATATCCATGAATAAATCATTAATTTATCAATTAGTTTGCTTGGTTAAACTTGTATTTCTATTGAGTTATAACACGCGACAATAAACTACAGTGAATTGATGTCGAATCTCTTACATTATTATTATTATCAAGGTCGCGGTTGGTTTGAAAACGGTACGTGATTGTCAAATATTTCATGATTATGAAAACTTTTATTTTATATCTCGCACTCTTTTAGCTATTATTTCATCTCATACTGTAGCGGTTGATTCAGCGGAGATTTCACTACTAACTGCATACGCCTTCTGATTATCGTACCCAACAAATCGGAACACACTTCTCAACGTAACACGGGATACAGATCCAAAACAAACGGACGATTGACTTTTCCCATGCTAGAACACGTTACCAGCGTGAATAATATATTCAAATTGTGTACATATTTGGATGTATCACTATAAAAAATATCCAAAAAGCTGCGGATACCGGAAATTTTCACGGTATTTATGATGGGACCAAGAGAGCCATTGGCCCAAACAAACTTAAAACGGCTCCCATTAAGTCTTTATCTGGTAAGCCGATTGTCGACAAAACTCAACAGATGGAAAGATGGGTAGAGCACTTCTTCTCTCTACCCTAGGGAGAGTACGGTTCTACCGCATGCAGTTGAAAATGTCGAACGGTTGCCGACCATTGAACATCTAGATACCCCTCCTACTCTTGATGAGTTTAATAAGGCAATCGACCGCTTAGCGAATGGAAAGGCCCCTGGTGACGACGGAATTCCACATGAGCTCATCAAATGCGGTAGAGCAGCATTATTACAGCCTCTTCACCATTTGCTTCTTCAGTGCTGGCAGGAGGGGGGTGTCCCACAAGAGATGCGAGACACAAAGATCATCACGCTATTTAAGAATAAGGGTGACAGAGGCGACTGCAACAATTACAGAGGAATCTCCCTTCTGAATGTTGTAGGCAAATTGTTTGCTAAAGTCTTACAGATCCGGCTGCAAGTTTTAGCTGATAGAATTTACTCCGAATCTCAATGTGGCTTCCGCAAGGGAAGATCAACCGTTGACATGATCTTCTCCCTGAGACAACTTCAAGAAAAGTGTCGGGAACAGCGTATGCCATTATACGCTGTTTTTATTGATTTAACTAAGGCATTCGACTACGTCAGCAGGGAGGGTCTCTTCAAAATGCTTGATATGATAGGCTGCCCCCCAAGGCTGCTGAGACTCGTTATTTCGTTCCACTCAGGCATGAAAGGCTCAGTCCATTTTAACGGTTGCAGTTCAGAAGCATTTGAAATTCGCCGAGGCGTCAAACAAGGGTGTGTTCTTGCTCCCACGCTGTTCGGCATTTTCTTTGCTCTGCTTCTGAAGCACGCTTTTAAGATGAGAACAGAAGGCATTTACATACGCACGCGAAGTGATGGCAAGCTTTTCAACCTGAACCGGTTGAGAGCACAAACCAAAGTACGGGATGTGATAATCCGTGACCTGTTGTTTGCCGACGATGCAGCCTTTATTGCTCACTCCCAAGAGAACCTACAGTCGCTAATGGACTGTTTTTCGTCGGCATGCAAAGACTTTGGCCTAACAATCAGCATGAGCAAGACCAAAGTCCTTGGTCGAGGGACTGTATCGCCACCAATCATCACTGTTGGAAACTGTCAGCTCGAACCAGTACATCATTTCACATATCTTGGTTCAACCATTGCGGATAACCTCTCGCTAGACACGGAGATTGATAAGCGGATTGGCAGAGCAGCTGTCATTTTGTCCCGATTGAACTCTCGTGTTTGGGGTAACCGCAAGCTGACTGTAAAGACAAAGATGATGGTATACAGCGCGTGCGTACTAAATGCTTTACTATACGGCAGTGAAACCTGGGTCACCCACGCAAGACACGAACGGAAGCTGAATGCTTTCCATCTACGAAGCATCCGTCGTATCTTGAACATATAGTGGATGGACAGAGTGACTAACGCTGAAGTGCTTTCAAAAGCTGGTCTACAGAGCATGTTCACCCTATTACATCAGCGCCGCCTGCGGTGGCTTGGTCATGTCTATAGAATGGAAAATGGTCGTATTCCGAAAGATGTACTCTACGGTGAGTTGCAATTAGGAAGTCGACCAATTGGCAGACCGCACTTGCGGGTCAAAGATGTTTGCAAAAGAGATATGAAAGCTCTTGACATTAACCCCGCAAGCTGGGAAGAACTTGCTCTTAACCGCTCACTTTGGAGGCATTGTGTAAAGCGTCGTCTGCAAGCCGGGTAGGAGCAAATACAGCTCTTAGCTGCTGAATGCAGATCACGCCGCCGGCGTGCAACTGATGCAATACAACAGAGTTCTGACTATCGTTGCAAGCGCTGCGGGAGAGATGGTTCCTCGCGAATCGGACTGTTTAGTCATTCAAAAAGCTGCAAAACATGAAATTCATGCGATGTGATGTACATCCATGGTCGACATCGACAGACGGAGGCCAACAACAACTATAAAAAACAAATGACAAATTATGTAGGATTAATGTAATAAAATATACAATGATGAAAACACCATAATACTCCCTCCCTAGTGCGTTAGGAGAATTTACTCCGAATCTCAATGTGGCTTCTGCAAGGGAAGATCAACCGTTGACATGATCTTCTCCCTGAGACAACTTCAAGAAAAGTGTCGGGAACAGCGTATGCCATTATACGCTGTTTTTATTGATTTAATTAAGGCATTCGACTACGTCAACAGGGAGGGTCTTTTTAAAATGCTTGATCTGATAGGCTGCCTTACAAGGCTGCTCAGACTCGTCATTTCGTTCCACCCAGGCATGGAAGGCACAGTCCATTTTAACGGTTGCAGTTCAGAAGCATTTGAAATTCGCCGAGGCGTCAAACAAAGGTGTGTTCTTGCTCCCCCACTGTTCGGCATTTTCTTTGCTCCGCTTCTGAAGCACGCTTTTAGGACGAGAACAGAAGGCATTTACATACGCACGCGAAGTGATGGTAAGCTTTCCAACCTGAACCGGTTGAGAGCACGAACCAAAGTACGGGATGTGATAATCCGTGACCTGTTGTTTGCCGACGATGCAGCCTTTATTGCTCACTCCCAAGAGATCCTACAGTCGCTAATGGACTGTTTTTCGTCGTCATTTCGTTTCACTCAGGCATGAAAGGCACAGTCCATTTTAACGGTTGCAGTTCAGAAGCATTTGAAATTCGCCGAGGCGTCAAACAAAGGTGTGTTCTTGCTCCCACACTGTTCGGCATTTTCTTTGCTCTGCTTCTGAAGCACGCTTTTAGGACGAGAACAGAAGGCATTTACATACGCACGCGAAGTGATGGTAAGCTTTCCAACCTGAACCGGTTGAGAGCACGAACCAAAGTACGGGATGTGACAATCCGTGACCTGTTGTTTGCCGACGATGCAGCCTTTATTGATCACTCCCAAGAGAACCTACAGTCGCTAATGGACTGTTTTTCGTCGGCATGCAAAGACTTTGGCCTAACAATCAGCATGAGCAAGACCAAAGTCCTTGGTCGAGGGACTGTATCGCCACCAATCATCACTGTTGGAAACTGTCAGCTCGAACCAGTACATCATTTCACATATCTTGGTTCAACCATTGCGGATAACCTCTCGCTAGACACGGAGATTGATAGGCGGATTGGCAGAGCAGCTGTCATTTTGTCCCGATTGAACTCTCGTGTTTGGGGTAACCGCAAGCTCACTGTAAAGACAAAGATGATGGTATACAGCGCGTGCGTACTAAATGCTTTACTATACGGCAGTGAAACCTGGGTCACCCACGCAAGACACGAACGGAAGCTGAATGCTTTCCATCTACGAAGCATCCGTCGTATCTTGAACATATAGTGGATGGACAGAGTGACTAACGCTGAAGTGCTTTCAAAAGCTGGTCTACAGAGCATGTTCACCCTATTACATCAGCGCCGCCTGCGGTGGCTTGGTCATGTCTATAGAATGGAAAATGGTCGTATTCCGAAAGATGTACTCTACGGTGAGTTGCAATTAGGAAGTCGACCATTTGGCAGACCGCACTTGCGGGTCAAAGATGTTTGCAAAAGAGATATGAAAGCTCTTGACATTAACCCGCAAGCTGGGAAGAACTTGCTCTTAACCGCTCACTTTGGAGGCATTGTGTAAAGCGTCGTCTGCAAGCCGGTAGAAGCAAATACAAGCTCTTAGCTGCTGAATGCAGATCACGCCGCCGGCCGGTTGCAACTGATGCAATACACAGAGTTCTGACTATCGTTGCAAGCGCTGCGGGAGAGATGGTTCCTCGCGAATCGGACTGTTTAGTCATTCAAAAAGCTGCAAAACATGAAATTCATGCGATGTGATGTACATCCATGGTCGTCATCGACAGACGGAGGCCAACAACAACTATATAAAACCAATGACAAATTATGTAGGATCAATGTAATAAAATATACAATGATGAAAACACCATAATACTCACTCCCTAGTGCGTTAGGAGAGGGTGAAACGCTTGAAACGAAAAGTTAATGCGCTTAATCCGCAAGATTTGCAGGCCACCCGACACTCCGAACTTATCGAGTATTTTAACTGGGGTGGGTGAGTGGGAAGATGAAAGAAAGAGTTCACACGGCTGGGTCGATTGGGTTGATTGAGGCACACTGGGGATAATAGGAGTGGGCGGGGTTAAAAGGAAACTGTCAACATCGGAGGTACCACTTTTGATGTGAACGTTTGAGGGTGGTGTTTCGTCGCACAATGGTCCTATAAAAGCTGCTTTCAAGCGGTCAATAGTAATCGTATCCTGAGCGCCATTTTTCTCGATGACGAAGTATTTGGCACAGCGGCTAATGACTTTGAAGGGTCGAGTGCAGGGGTTTGCGCGTGCGATCAGTTCGAATAAAGACAAAATCACGTGACTGTAGATCACACGGCAAGTAAACGTTACGATTGTATGGGCGAGTGGGGGTGGCACGCAATTGACGCATGAATGATCGTAAGCGATTGGCATAATTGGGAACAGTGATATATGCTGTTACGTCATGGAGTGCGATCAATTCACCAGGGAGGCGGAGTGGAGTGCCGTGAACTAATTCTGCAGCGGAACGACCAAGATCTTCTTTGAAAGTAGCACGTATACCTAAAAGGATCAATAATAGGTTCTCTGTTCAATTTTCCGTATTATCATGTGACATAAGTGCGGTTTTAGCTGTCGATGAAACCGTTCAAAATGTCCGTTAGCGCAAGGATGGTAAGCTGTTGTTTTTATGTGATTAGCACCTAAAACAATAGTCAACTCATGGAAGAGGTTGGATTGAAACGGAGATCCACGATCGAATTCAATTCAATTCAATCCAATTTTAATGGTCTAAAAAGCATATAGCTTTACAAAAAAACCACAGAATAATATGGCAACAACGAATAATATAACACGCAAAAATGGGATTAGATTGCTCACTGAGCAGTTCAAGAATCAAGTAAATATCCAAATGGCAGAAATAGTTTTTGTTTTGTGGGATATAAAATGTAGGTGCATGGTGTTAGGATGTTAAGTTTTCTTCGATGCACGGGTTTAGGGACAAAAAGGCATCAATGCTTCTCTTGAAAGATTGCTGGTTTGGTGAGTTCACAACATTATATGGCAGATTGTTCCAAGTGAAACTAACTCGCACGGCAAAAAAATCGTCTGCAGTTGAGTCTCGAGTGAGGGACAGTAATAGAAAATGTGTGAGCTCTTGTATTATGCGAGCTCCGTAGATTCAATAAGCATTGTAGAGGGTGATTTTCGGTATTCAAAATATTGTAAACCAGAATCAAATTCCCTCGGATACGACGACGTGGATAATTAAATAAATTTAGCGTTTCGATTCGCTCATTGTAGGGTTTCCGGCTGAGTCCAGTGACAAGTTTGTTAGTTCCATGAAATATTCGTTGCAACATTCTTTTTAAGCCATGGCGACCATTCTTGAACTCCATATTCCATCGTGGGTCTGTAGTGATAAGCTTCCACTTTGTTACTTCGTATTTTGTACATACAATTTTTGGCCTTGCATAGTTATTCGTTTTTTGGCCATGTACACTTTATCTGTATGAATGTTTGTACATTATACTTTTTGGCGGTCAATACAATTTCGAACTCGGATTTTGTCTTCTCCCGTGGTTGCGAAGTCTGTCTGCGCCACTCTGTGCTGGAACCGTTAATAACGGATTCTCCAACATTTTAGCGCTTTCTGCACCTTGGATTCCATTTCTTGGATTTTCCTGTGTGGATTACTTCGCTATCGTTGGACGTTACGAATCTTTCATTGGATATTTGCTCCTTTGGTCTTTCAGTGAGTTCTTTCCATTATTGCCATTTTGTGTGTAGTGCTAGACTTATATTTCTGGTCCACTACATAATTGGTGAGCCTGTCTACTCCTGACACTGCATTTTTTTATTTACGATAAATTCGTATTTGTAAATTTCTGGCTTATATTTTGGAATACTCACTTAACACCCCACCATGAGCGATTTTTCCATAAGTAAAGTTTCTACGATCCTACGATCACAGCATATTCCATGCATATTACCGGCTTCAGACGTTTCTAATCTCCCTCTTTGGTTCGGCCAAATTGAAGCTATTTTTCGTATATATGGCATCACCGATGAATCTATTATGTATTCTCATGTGGTGATCCTGCTCCCTCTCGACGTAGATGAGAAAGTCAGTGATCTTATTTATGCTATGCCTGAGGTCAAGCCATACGAAAAGCTCAAATCCGCACTAATAGACCGAATTGGTTTTTCTGAGCAAGAGAAGCTCGACGTCCTCTTTTCTAAAATGGCTCTTGGTGATAAAAGCCATCTCAGCTTGTTCGCCAGATGAAAGAGCTACTTGGATACAAAAGGATTGAGGAGAGCATTTCAACACAGTTGTGGTTTAAAAATCTCCCAACTGACATTTGCCAAGTGCTTGCTGGTTTGATTACTCACGTATCATTAGCCGAACTAGCACAAGCGGCTGACAAAATGCTCGAAGCAAAAGAAGCCGACCAAATTACTGTTGATTCCGCACCCATCAATTCGCCCTGTCCATGTTCGGAATTAAAAGATCAAGTCGCTGAACTAACTCTTGCGGCGGAATCTCTCTCGTCAAAATCTCCCAACCCATCTCGCTCAAAATCTAAATCTCGACCATCGAAAACTTCTGAGCGCGTATGTTGGTACCACAAGAGATATGGGGATAAAGCCTCAAAAGGCATTTCTCCGTGTTCAAAAACCGTCAAAATCAACGGTCAATCAGTTACGGCGACTACTGTTCCCGGCCTACCAAACCCGACTCGCCTATTCTATGTTACAGACAAATCGAGTGGTCTGCGTTTTCTAGTCGATATTGGCGCTGAAATTAGCGTCATACCTCCAACATCCAGCACCTCCAAACCGTCGTCCTACACTCTTCAAGCGGCAAATGGCACTCGTATTAACACTTACGGCCAACGCCTGCTAACCCTCAAGTTAGGACTAAGACGCAGTTTTCCCTGGGTGTTTCTTATCGCAGAGGTTAATTGCCCAATAATCGGCATCGACTTTCTGTCTCACTTCGGTCTAACGGTCGAAGTAAAACAGCGGAGATTAGTAGGTACGAAAACCTCTTTACAGGTGTTAGGTATCACTACTGAAGCCATTTCCTTCGGCATCAAAGCTGTCAATCCAGAAACTTCGACTTTTTGTGCTTTACTGCACGAATTTCCATCCGTCATGCAGCCCCCAAGACCGACAGACAAAGTGACACACTCCATGAAACATCACATTGTCACTAGCGGGCCACCAGTCTCCTTCAGACCTAGGCGACTTCACCCGTCGAAACTCAAGATCGCAAGAGCCGAATTTGAGCACATGCTAGAGCTTGGGATCATCTGTTGCTCTTTCAGCTCCTGGTCGTCACCACTTTATATGGTTCCCAAGAAGACCTCAGATGACTGGAGACCATGTGGCGACTATCGTGCTCTCAACAATCGAACGGTCCCAGACAGATATCCGGTGCCATACATTCACGATTTTTCTTTGAATCTTTGTACCACGACGATACTTACTAAGCTTGATCTCGTCCGTGCTTATTATCACATCCCCGTAGCCGAGGAAGACATACCCAAAACGGCAGTCACAACTCCTTTCAGTTTATACGAATTCACTCGGATGCCCTTTGGCCTGAGAAACGCTGCACAAGCCTTCCAAGGTTTCATCGACGAAGTCTTGCGAGGCTTGCCGTTTGCCTACGCATACATCGACGACGTCTTGATTGCCAGCAACTCTCCAGAGGAGCATGTCGAGCACATCCGTCTCGTTTTAGAGCGTTTCGTTAACTACGGGATAAAGATCAACCCAAGTAAATGCATTTTCGGCACAGATTCACAGGACTTCCTCGGTCATCGCCTTACTCGATCTGGTATCACACCTCTTCCCGAGAAGTGCCAAGCGATTTCCGACTTTCCTGTCCCCACAACGGTAACGCAGTTGCGGCGATTTATCGGCATGATCAACTTTTACATTCACTTTATTCCAAACTGCGCAAAGATCATTGCACCACTGACCCATTCGCTCGACTCCAAATCAAAATCACTACAGCTTTCGTCAGAGGCACTTGAAGCTTTTGCCGCATCCAAAAAAGCTCTTTGCAGTGCCACAGAACTCTCATTCATTGATCCGTAACCGACCTTTCCTTTGTCATTGACGACCGATGCCTCCAATTCGGCTGTGGGAGCTGTTTTACAACAACACCACTGGCATTTTTCTCGCAAAAGCTTAATCCGGCACAAACTCGCTACAGCACATTTGGCCGTGAATTACTTGCGATATATTTCGCCATACGGCATTTCCGTCATTTACTGGAAGGTCGTGACTTCATTATCTTTACGGACCACAAACCATTAACTTTTGCTCTGCAGTCTAAACTTGATCGTCATTCGCCACGCGAGATTAGACACTTAGATTACATCTCTCAGTTCTCTACCGATATTCGGTACGTCAAAGGAGATGCTAACTTGGTCGCCGATGCTTTATCAAGACCTAACATTTCTGTTTTGTCTTCAGGCACACCATTTGATCTCTCCCTTTTGACTTACCATCAAGCCGAGATTGATAAAACCGAACTCGCGAAGTGTCGATCCTTGGATTTGCAGCAAATTCAGTTACCAAACGCCGATGCCTCGTTCACGTGCGATATCTCGACAGGGAAACCTAGACCTCTTGTCCCTCTTTCTCTGCGACGTGCTATTTTTGATCATTTTCATTCGATGTCTCATCCAGAAAAGCGTGCCACCGTGAGGCTAATCGCAGATCGTTTTGTTTGGCCGTCCATGAAAGAGGATATACGAAATTGGGTCCAGCATTGCATTCCTTGTCAAAAGAACAAGATATCTCGACATACCTTCACACCTTACGTTCCATTTAGGCATCCCAACTGTCGATTCTCTCATGTGCATCTTGATCTCGTCGGTCCTATGCCATCATCGAACGGATACTCATTCATCCTAACGGCAATTGATCGTTTTACTCGATGGCCGATTGCTGTTCCGATCAAAGACACATGTTCAGAGACTGTAGCACGCGCCTTCGTCGAACATTGGATTGCCAATTTTGGCACACCATCTGTCATCACAACCGACCGTGGCGCTCAGTTTCAATCGACTTTGTTCCGAGATTTGACGCGACTCCTTGGCTCTCAGCACATACGAACCACCGCCTACCACCCTAACTCGAACGGATTGGTTGAACGCTTCCATCGGCAGCCTAAAGCCTCTTCAGCTTGTCAGCCTAATCCTAATAAATGGACTGAGAATTTGCCACTTGTTCTTCTTGGAATACGTTCCGCTATCAAAGAAGACATGCAGTGCTCAGCCGCAGAGTTAGTTTTTGGTACCGCCTTGTGTCTTCCCGGTGAACTCGTTGTGCCTAGCCAGTCACCACTTCCGTCGTCAGATTACATTTCTCGCTTGCGACGTTCATGTCCAATTTGGACTTTACGCCTCCTCGTCAGCGCATTATCCACCAACAGAAATCACCTCATCTTGATACGCGTGATTTTGTTTTTGTGCGATGCGACTCTGTTTGTAAACCTCGTCAGTCATCCTATCACGGACCTCACCGAGTTATCGAGCGTAAACCCAAGTTCTTCGTTTTGGATAAGAATGGTCGACGTGACACAGTTTCTATTGACCGCTTAAAACCCGCTTTTGTCGAGCTCAAGCCGCAATCTTCACCAAGCATCACTACGCCTCACGCACAACCCCCTGATAATCCTCATGTGCCAACCTCCACCCATGTTCATCCCAATTCCCCGGTCCCTCCTATCCCCGTTCAAACCCGAACCGGTAGACATGTGCATTGGTTCAAACGCCTTGCTGACTACGTGACCTTATGAACATTTCGAGCGTATGTTAACCTTTATTTAAGCCTAACTAACGCTCTGGTTGGGGAGTATTGTAGTGAACTGCTTCCACTTTGTAACTTCGTATTTTGTACATACAATTTTTGGCTTTGTATAGTTATTCGTTTTTTGGCCATGTACACTTCATCTGTATGAATGCTTGTGCAATATACTTTTTGGCGATCAATACAATTTCGAACTCGGATTTTGTCTTCTCCCGTGGTTGCGAAGTCCGTGTGCGCCACTCTGTGCTGGAACTGTGAATAACGGATTCTCCAACATTTTAGCGCTTTCTGCACCTTGGATTCCATTTTCCGGATTTTCCTGTGTGGATTACTTCGCTATCGTTGGACGTTACGGATCTTTCATTGGACATTTGCTCCTTTGGTCTTTCAGTGAGTTCTTTCCATTATTGCCATTTTGTGTGTGTTGCTAGACTTATATTTCTGGTCCACCACAGGTCTGATGTACGTATTTATAATACAGAAATTGTCTGTTTTGAGAACCTACCAAAAAATCTCTTCAGGAGTGACAATTTCTGTGATGTTTTGCGTTAGCCGTAGTTGCAGTGGCTTGACATCCCTAGGGTGTTGCTTATTACCAACAAAAGTTTTTTTGTTCTATGGTCCACGAGAGGCTGTGTGTTCCAAGAACATACTGGTACTCCACATATTTCCTAATGATAACATGTGACACTTTTGGAAATTGAAAATTGTGCGATTTTTCAGGGACCAAGCCTGGAGGTTGTCCAGATGCTTCTGGAGCAGTTTGCAGTCTTCCGACTTACTTACTTTTTATATCGTAAGCGAACAGTACGATCATTGCATTTGATGAGAGCCGGTATGCCAATAGTATAAATAAATACATAAATACATAAATACACAAATACATAAATGATGTACATACAGTCGTCTCTCATAGTAAACTATTCTTGTTCGCAGATGACATGAAAGTAGTAATTTCCTTCTCATCTGAAACACAAACTTACATTGCCAGACTGAACAAAGATTTGGATGCATTATTCAAATGGGGTGAAATTAATGATCTCTCATTTTCTGTAGAAAAATCTAAGTTCATGCCTTTAAGATGTACAATTCCTGATAACTCAATCCTTCTTAATGGTAATCCTATTCAAATTATCGATTGCACACGTGATCTTGGGTTCAAATATTCAGCATCGCTTACATTCAACGAGCATATACATCACGTGGTCTCAAAAGCAAAGCAGAGTGTTAATATGATTCATAAGTTCTTTACTCTCCCACACTGTAAGTTAGAACTTTATAAACTTTCACCATACCCCTCTTTGATTACTGTAATATAATATATAGCAGTATAAATAAAACCGATACCATCCTTTTGGAAAAAGTACAACGTACTCTTACCAAATCAATCACCGGATATAGCTCGAATCAATCATATAGAAAAAGATGTAAGCAGCTCAAGCTAGAACCACTATGGTTCCGTAGAATTAGACACAACCTAATACCGTTCTTTAGAATAATATCTTCTGATAATATAGATATAAATTCGTCTATTCGCTTCCGACAAGGTTCTAGATATAATTTAAGAAATCAAGATAACCTAATGGATTTACCTAGATCATGTAAGAAAGTAAGAAGTAACTTCTACCTAAATAAATACGCTAAACTCTGGAATATTCTTCCCAAAAAACATAAGACTTTGTACCTCACTATGTGATTTCAAATCACATCTGAATTTATTTCTCACAGTTGAAAAATTATTGAAACTTCTCAACCTAGATGTCTCATAAACGAACTATACAATCATGGCATTGCTGGATATTAACAGTGATATCAGTTTTTCAACATTCATAGTGAACAGTTGCTCCGTCCCTTAGTATTTATTTTCCAGATTACCTCTTTACATCCATATGAAGAATTCCGCTTCACAAACGAGTCAACACTGGGACGCCAAATCTTCTACGAATACCCACGAAAAGACACTTTTCATTCAGAACATATATTCGACAATAAGAATGTGTTCCAACTGAACATTTTTGAAGATTCTCTCTCTTCGAGATTCCTCCCATCTTCGACGTTCTGGTCCATCGTTCTTCAATATTCTTCGTATCATTTTTCCCCTTACCCCATTTTTTTCATACAATAACACCTCATATATTGAATTTCTGTAAAACTGATTGATTATCATTTACCTGGACCATTTTAACGAACGAAAAATTATCAGCACGTATGACCTTGAAAATGTTAACAATTATTGTCCGTTTTTATGCTTTATGTATACAAACAACGTTGATGATTATCGATCATGCTTAGCATGCCTTGCAATTCCAGGAATAAAATATTTATTTATTTATTCATTCATTTATTTATTTATAAAACGCGAAGAGGATTGGTCCAAGGACGGATCCCTGAGGCACTCCACTTGTCACGGATACCGACTTCGATAGAGCACAGTCCAAAGAAACTCGAACAAGCCGATCAGTCAGGTAATTTTCTAAACATGCTAACAAACTGTTAGTGATACCACAACGTTCCAGCTTCTGCAAGAGAATACTGTGGTTAACACGGTCAAATGCTTTCGACATATCGAGATAACATACATGGATGGTATCCCCGGCATCTACTGCTCGAGTCCAGTCGTCAAGGGTAAGGAGAAGGTTAGTAATGCAGGAGTATCATCTTTTAAAATCGTGTTGCGCTCCCGAAAATAGCTCATTTTCCTCAAGGTATTTGCTCAGTTTGTTTGCCACAATCCTTTCGAGTACCTTGGATACGGCGGCCAACAAAGTAACAGGTAGTAATTTGCGGGCTACGAACGCACCTTGCCTTTGAAAATCGGGAAGATTATGCCAGATTTCCATTCAGTCGGTATGACACTGCGACAGCGATTCGCAGAATAACTTAGTAAGAGGTCCGCATAGAGATTGTGCACAATGCTTGAGTGTATTCGGGGTAATTTTATCACAACCAGGGGATTTTCTCTAATTCAACGATAGTACAGTTCCCAGCACCTCTTCTTTGGTGATGGTTATTGTGTCCAACAGTAGAAGATGCATTATTTCTGGATCCATTTGTACAGAATACTGTAGCATAATAATTTACCAAAGCATCTGCGGAGTCAGCTGTATTTGTGGTAATTTTAGAGGGCGTCCGCAAGACCGCAACTCCTGGTTTCACTGAACACTGCTTGTTCACAATCTGGTAAAGAAGCTTGGAATTCCGTTTCATTTTAGACATTATGACATCTTAATACTGTATTTTGTCTTAAGCAATAAGTTTGATGGCCTGGTTTCTTAGTTTTCAAAAGGTATCACACGTGGCATCGGTGGTTAACCGGCGATGGTTTCTCCAATCCACATTTCGCAGTTTAATCCATTTCCGAGTGCCACTGTGGATTTTAAATTCGAATGCATTTCCACACTGTTTTCGTACGAATGCTGAGTTTAAGTTGATTTCTCGGTTAAGCTTGGTCAAAATTCTACACCACTGATCTTTCACTCCTATTCCTTCAATTTGCCATCGTTAATCAAACTTAAGGCGTTCGATAATTTAGATAGGCATAACTTTCTGATGATTTTTGTTGTATCGTGTTTTTGCTCTGCTCGACATAGGTAGTCAAAATTCAAGACCAAATGGTCGCTCGAACCTAGCGGACAATCGTATGTTATGTTTTCGACGGAGTCTTCTTCAGTTTTCAAAATCAGATCGAGCATTAAACTCATATCTCTCGCTCTGTATCTTGTATTGCTTTCAACGTGATTATACAAGGAAATTTCGTCAAACAGCTGCTGGAAGATGGCAGCAGTGGAGGTCTGATAAATTTTTTTCGTCTTCAGCAAGTTAGGCAGATCAAAGTCTTCCATGATCAAGATTCTGGTATGATATCTCGAGGCAACCAAGCGTAGCTTGTCAAGTAGATTCGTATTATACACTTCCGGGGATGCTGGTGGACGATAAATTACGCCAATTGTGCAATCATCCCCCGTAGTCGTTGTCAGCAAACTCCATAGCGTGTCCTAAAGCATAAAGTCGGAATCCGTCAGTTCTTTGCACTTGAGTCTCTGATCATAATAGAGTGCCACACCCCTCCACGTGACGCACGGTCTCGGCGGAGCAGTGACATGCTAGCAATCTCTAACTTACAATCGTGGATTTCCGTGCTCAGGCAAGTTTTGGTAATGGCAATTAGCTGAGGTCGTTTAGTCTCAAACCGAGCGAAAAGTTCGGCAAGTTTGTTAATCAAGCATTGGTATACAGGCATCCAAGAAAAGTTTTGGTAAGCAAAGATGGATGGTGTCGTGTGATGGCATAAACTGAGACAACCGTCATTGTCACGCTGACTCTGAAAGAGTTAGCACTGTTCTGTTTTTTTACAAGTTTAGAAGCATATCAGTCGTTTCAGGTTAAGAGTCGCAAATGGAGTCCTCTTTTTGGCCAAAAAATGTCTTTAGCTGGCTTCACTCCACTCTCGGGAGTCATTTGGAGTGGCTTAGCGTTCCATTGCTGATTTTGTGTCCCAGCTGAAGATTCATATCTTGGTTCAGTTGATATGGCTTCATCAATCCTGACAGAATTTAATGCAGAATGGGCTGCATTCATATCAGTGTTTATATGATCGCTAAGGATGACACCTTTCGGGATTTTGTTTTTCCAGCATTTTCAGTCGGAACATACAGTATCAAACATAGTACTCATTAGGAAGTTCATTTTCAATGGACGTGGCCCATTACCTTTGTAGTTTGCTAAAGAAGGCAGTCTATAAGTATCCACGACAACGGCCTTTTCGACGAAAATGGTATCAGCCAGAAAACTCCATTGCCTGTAGTCATGCTCAGCTCGCTCCTTAGCCTCAGGATTGCCTGCCAGTTCTGGAACTCCAAAGATGGTGAGATTGCGATTAGATGTCTTTTATGTAGTATGTATTGTTCCCCCTTTCATACCATGGAATATCAGCATGAATACGAATATTCAGTGAATTGTTAGACTGAAGTAGGTAAGAATTAAGTAGTACGTTTTCCAGGCCACGCTCATTTTCTACGTTAACCTTCATCCGTAGTAATAGTTGAAGGGACACCATTATTGCTGATCCAGTTTTGCAGAAACGTTTATGCTACGGTTTCTGCTGTATTATCGGTAATCAGAATGGCTATAGGCCAGCGGCTGAAACGGTCGACCCAAATGAAAATGTATGTGAAACCATTTGAGATAGCCAGAGGACTGACAATGTAGAGATGAACATGCTGAAATCGTCGACTCGGTGGATGAAAATATTCTGGGGCCTGAGAGTATGACGTTGCACTTTGCTGCGTTGACATTGGATGCAGGCTTTTGTCCAATTTTGAATATCCGCGTACATTTTTGACCAAACAAAGCAATCAGTGATCAACTTACGAGTAGCACAAATACCAAGATGGGAAAGCGAATGAAAGTGTTAAAAAATGGAATTCCTCAGTAACTTTGGTGATGAAGGACGGGGAGGGTCGGTGGGAAAATCACATAATAAATTCAAACTCGAATTGGGGACCGGGACAGTTTGAACTCCAAGGGACGAGGTAGATTGATATTGCTGTAAGTCACTGTCATGTTGCTAAGCCTCTGCTAAATGCTGATACTGATTGCGGTGAGTTGCATGCGAGAAAATGCATCAGCCACTGTGTTAGATAAAGCAGACAGATAATGTATATCACTCGTAAATTGCGAAATATAGTCAAGTTGACGTATCTCACGAGGTTAATAACTATCAGCTGTAGCAGACACGGCCAACGCCGGGGGCTTGTGATCAGTCCAAACAGTGAAATTGCGGTCTTCGACCAAATGTCGAAAATGGCGAACAGCAAAATATATATCTAACAATTAACGACTGAATGTGCTGTAACGTGTCTGGGCGGGTTGAAGATGACGGGAAAATAATGCAAGCTTCTGACAACACCGTCAATACTTTGCTGTAGGACAGCACCGACTGCTGCTTGAGATGCATCAGTGACAATCGAAAGTGAAGCATGATGATTCCTAGACATGTCGGATAAAGGAGATGCTTCATTTAATGCGGTTTACAATGTTTGAAACGATTCGAAAGCATCAGCAATCATTTTTAATTGTCGCTCATTTCCGCGTAACAAATCAGTCATTGGCTTTGGTATGTTCGCACAATCGAGAATCAATCTTCTGTAGTAATTGACTAAACCAAGAAATCGATGTAACTGTCGAAAAGAATTTGGACATGGATAGTCGTTAATGGAAGAGAGTTTATCGCACAAGAGGTGAATGCCGTTTTGATCGACATGATGGCCTAAAATTTCAAAAGCAGTGTCACCAAAGAGGCATTTATCCGCTTCAACCACCACGCCAAACTGGGTAAGACGCTGAAATACCGAACTCAGATGTACTGCATGTTCCACCTGAGATGACCTATCAATGAAGACGTCACCAATATATACATGAACGAAAGATAATCCTTGGAAAACTTGGTCCATGAATCTCTGGAAGTTTTGAGCAGCGTTGCGTAAACCAGAGGGCATTTTAAGAATTTCATAAAGTCCAAAAGGTCTATTGATGGCTTTTTTCGGAATATCTTCTTCGGCGACAGGTATCTGGTGGTAGGCACGCACCAGGTCCAATTTGGAAAACACAGTCTTTCCATGTAAAGGAAGTGCGAAATCGTGTATGTGGGGATAGGGTAACGGTCGGGAACAGTAACTCTGTTAAGAGCACGTTAATCTCCACATGACCGATAGGCGTCAGATTTACTCTTCTCAACCATGTGATGGGGGTTTGCCCAGGGCGATTTAGATGGCCGGATGATACCAAGTTTAAGCATGTGTTCAAACTCACGCTTTGCAACATGGAACATGTTCGGATCCAAACGATGGGGTCTGTTAAACACTGGAGGACAACTGGTCAGAATGTGGTGTTTGACATCATGCTTAACAGTAGTAGATTGCGAAATCGGCTTAAAAACGTCGGAAAATTCTGTCAGTAAGTCACTGAACGCTGATGGGATGTCAGGGGTAAGTACATGAATGGTTCTAATAGGGGAATCACAGAAGTTACCTAACGAATTATTCTTTGTTAAATTGTAAATAAGCTTATGTGTAGCTATATTGATCAATTGAGAAACGAAATCTGCACCCAGAGTTGGTACTTTGACATCGGCGAGTGTGGAAATCCATCGAAAGTTACGTCTGAGACCTAATTCGATAGAAAGTGATCGCTGACCGAAAGTAGTAATTTTCGTGCCGTTTGCCGCCTGTAACGTCAATAAAGACGGGTTTTCGCGTTTAATACTAGGTGGTGGGATGACGCTAATTTCAGCACCGGTGTCGATAAGGAATCGCATTTTAGTGGCCCTGTCGGTAACGTAGAAGAGAGGTCTTTGATGGATTTCAGACATAACTGCCGTGTCTAATTCTTGGCTTAGCAGTTTCCCTTCGTGGACACATTTGAGTCGTGAGTGCAAGGTGGCATGCAATGCAGGGCCTTTACACCAAATCTAAGATGATAATAGCAAAAACGCGATTTGTTAAAACGACTGGTGGATCATTTCTTGGGCTGACGGGGATGATGATTTCGTGGGTTACTACAAGATCATGCAATGTTTCAACCTTGCATTGACACGTTATAAAACATCGATTTCAACTCTTCAAAATCGCTAAAAATCCGTGTACTTGAATTTCAGTCACTCGTGTGTCTAACGTGAGATAATGTAACGCTGTGTGAGATATCGTGAACTTCGTCTGCAATGCGTGCCAAGTGTTGCAGACTGATGTGCTTGTCCATAATGAATAAGACTTTGCTGACGTCAGCTGTGAGACTTTGCTGTCATAATTCAGGAATAAATTTGTCATCAACAGGCTTGTCTCCTTGTAATTAAAGCATGTGTCGCCCGTGTTGTGACGGAGTGTGATCACCCATTTCTAAGCCGGACAAAAGTTTCCGTAGGTTTTGCTTGTGCATCGCACGGATTATCAGCAGGACGGTTTTATATTAAATCAACAACCTCCTGTGCGACTGACAGTGGCAACATACTAACTTCACGATTATACTGGGCTCTTTGAGTTTTTACGCAGTAAGACTCGAATAGTGCTCTGATTTGTGCGAACTAGAGGCGAAGGTTGTTCATACCAAGAGGGAAGGCTAAAGTGCGATATAGCGTCTGTAGTAATGTTCTCAGATGGATTATCGGAAAATGCCGACTCAAGATCCATTTCGTAAATGAAAAATATATGACAGCAAAATCAAAATTAATGGGAGTATATGGTACGAAAGAAAATTTGAAAAAGAAAAATGTTTGGGGCTCACTTATTTGTAGCGGTTGATTCAGCGGACCACAATACACATAAACCATCTAAGCGAGATAAAATAGCTTCGGTTTCATCAGTAGTACAACTTCGCAGCATCAGTTAAGAGTTCAGTTTCGACACCTATTTGACAAAATCTCATAAATTTTAAACATATCATCAAAAAAATTAACTATTGACATGATCTACATCGAAACGTCGACTGAAAATATAACGCCATGATCATTCAAAAAATTAATTACTATTTGAATAGTTCCACCTTCAAACATTGGCAATAAATTCTCGTTACAGTAGTCATGAGTCATCAATCATTTCCAGAAAATTCTACAAATTCCTGATGGTCGCACGACTCAAATTTGGTGCGTCATATCAAGCCATCAAGCCATGGTAATAGCAAAGACGCGATCAGTAAGAACGACTAGTATATCGTTTTGTGGGCTCATAAATTTTAAACATATCATCAGAAAAATTAACTATTGACATGATCTACATCGAAACGTCGACTGAAAATATAACGCCATGATCATTCAAAAAATTAATTACTATTTGAAAAGTTTCACCTTCAAATATTGGCATTAAAGTCTCGTTACAATAGTCATGAGTCATCAATCATTTCTAAAAAATTCTACAAATTCCTGATGGTCGCACGACTCAAATTTGATACGTCATATCGAGCCATCAAGCCATGATAATAGCAAAGACGCGATCAGTTAGAACGACTAGTGGATCGTTTCGTGGGCTGACAAGGATGATTATTTCGTGAGTTACTACGGGATCGTGCGATGTTTTGTACTTGCTGTGACAAGTTATAATATTAATAATAATAATAATAATAATAATAATAATAATAATAATAATAATAATAATAATAATAATAATAATAATAATAATAATAATAATAATAATAATAATAATAATAATAATAATAATAATAATAATAAGAATAAAAATAATAATAATAATAATAATAATAATAATAAGATAATAATAATAATAATATAATAATATGATAAGAATATAATAAATATATAAAATAATAATAATAAAATCATAATAATAATAAGAATAATAATAACCTAACAATATAATATATCATATAATAATAATCATAATAATAATAATAATAATATAATATGACTAGAATAATAATAATACAATATTCTTGGTAAACCAAGGCATGCAAAACATTATCGGGTTATCAATGTGTACAAAATAAATGAATTGTGAAAATGACATTATCCAGCGGAATTTTTGAACATTTTTCTGTTTTATAAAGAATGGTAAATTTATTACAAAGTGGAGGAGTTAATATTTTTGGCGTACTGTCACACAGGTAATGAAGTTTCATCGATATGCATCGAAATAAGCAAATGAAGAGGATGTGAATAATTCTGGAGCAGAGATTGGGAAAAGAAAATAATAAAAAATTATGAAAGAAATGTTGCGCGTGAAGATTTAATTGTCACAGTAAAAATAAATTTACAGAATAAGAAATTTCTTTCATAAATATATACAATGGCCTTCTCCGGAATGTTGATGGGTTTGATTGAAGAAAAGTACATAGAAAATCCGAAGTAAAATTGAAAAAAAGAAAATGGAGGGTGTAACCGCCAAAACGGTCCGGGAAAATCGAGTTCAACGTCAAAGATTTCAGTCACGTTATCAACATCAATGTGTCTATCCAACGGTTGAGTGACGCGTCCAAGCTCACCAAAATATTACCAAGACAATACGTGAGATGAGTACGGCACTATTGAAGCAAAATAATTATACAATAAAAATAGCAAACCTCAATTATTCCGCTTCGTACTGAATCCAAAAACAAGAATATTCAACAGCAACAATGACCACGAATGATTGCAACTTCAAATAGCGCGCAAACGGCCAAATAAAGATACACAAATATAAGCTCAAGAACGAATAAATTCAAGTAGTTCGGTAAAACAAAAATGGTAAAAATATACAAAAATACCAGCAGATTTAAACAGTTAGTTGTCAATAAAATAAATTCAATGTACATCTTACACCGCCCCCCAAAATCCGCGCCGGATTTCTCAAAGGCTGACAACTTACATGCTCTGGTATCCTACCCTATATCTTTACCCATCGCTGATTATATCATAATGGCAACCAGACGTTATTATCTAAGAACAAAGTGAGATAATGTCACGATGCACAAGACGTTCTTCATGCCTCACACATGTGACAAAATTCACCGGCCATTTCAGCCAGATTGGTTAGAAGCCAGACGTTTTCCATGCCTTACCACAACCAATCTAGCTGGCCTGGTCCCTTTACGTGACAAAACTGGTTCCGATAACAGCATCCATTATGTATTTTTTTCCGGTACAGTCAAATCAGTCCAAAAGCATGTCTGATCTAATTCGAAATGAATTTCTTCCTTGAGTACGGTAGTAAGTGATACTACCAGTTTAGCGGCTACTAATTCCAGACACGAAATAGTAGCAGGCTTGACTAGCTCAACTCGCGACTTCGAGCAGAGTAGGCAACAATATGAGAGATCCGACTTAGGACTAAATCGAATGTAAATCGCAGCTTCATACCTAAGTTCCAACGCATCACAGAATGCATGTAACTGAGGCCGAACTACGTGAGCACCTTTGCGCTTCATAGATTGAGAAATTCTTAGGGATTGCGGTTCCATCACGCTTGCATATTTATGGAGTAACTCAGGATTTCGCAGAAACCTAGAACGCAGACTCTGTAAACGCGACTTTGCTTGCTTGCGGTTGCGGCAGATTCTAAGGAAATCTGTTTTCCCAGGGCAGACACACTTCAAAATTTCCATCTTTCTGTTTAGTCCCACGATACTCTTGTAACACATCCGCTCCAATAAGCAGGCCAACTGCGGTATCGGGACTATCATTTGAAACAAGATCCTTTAAATGATTAGGTGAAGTGAGGCAGTCCTTTTTCGTCAAATGCTCAACCATTTCAGGAAGTTGCATAGACTTATTCATCATAGACAATTCAAATCTTACTCGTGCAATTCGAGTAGCGTTTGCAGCTATCAACAGTTCTATCTCAATCTCTTGCCGCTTCTGTTCTTCCGCTAACTGTGCTAACATTAACTGCGCCCTAAGATTATGAGATCTAGAACAATCTACCGAACCAGAGCATGATGTGTTATCAACCAATGAAGAAAGATCAACTTGCCCGTCAAACAGGTCCTTTTCATTGCTTCTTAGACGTATCTCTGACCATTTGTTCTCTATCTTTTCCCGATGTTTGGAACGAAGCCGAATTGAGTACTGCCAAAGTTGAGTGCTGCTTCAACGAACCAAATTGAGTACTGCCAAAATTAAGTACTGTCCCGATCTTCCAAACGAAGCAAATTGAGCACTGTAACCGCCAAAACGGTCCGGGAAAATCGAGTTCAACGTCAAAGATTTCAGTCACGTTATCAACATCAATGTGTCTATACAACGGTTGAGTGACGCGTCCAAGCCCACCAAAATATTACCAAGACAATACGTGAGATGAGTACGGCACTATTGAAACAAAATAATTATACAATAAAAATAGCAAACCTCAATTATTTCGCTTTGTACTGAATCCAAAAACAAGAATATTCAACAGCAACAATGACCACGATTAATTGCAACTTCAAATAGCGCGCACACGGCCAAATAAAGATACAAAAATATAAGCTCAAGAACGAATAAATTCAAGTAGTTCGGTTAAACAAAAATGGTAAAAATATACAAAAATACCAGCAGATTTAAACAGTTAGTTGTCAATAAAATAAATTCAATGTACATCTTACAGAGGGGATGAGGAGAGATTGTGGTTTACATTGCAAATTGCACCTTGCTATATAAAGCAACATGTTAGAATTGCCCAAAGTAATTTTGATAAAAGTACGTTGAAGTCTCTCTAAGAGAAAACAATCACGCCTACCCATGTGAGAATAGATGATATTACAATAATCGAGAATTGGTGGGACCTTCATCTTTAACAATGCTATTTCACTCTCTGGTAAGAGGAGTTTATGGTTAATTAAGCCACAGTTTTGTCTTGGTCTCGTGATGAGGTATCCAGCTTGTTCATTAAAATTGAAAGGAGAGGAGTATTTACATCCAAGGTCTCTAATTTCTGCAGAAGGTGTGATGGTTGAGTCGTTTATCGTGAGTGTGTTAGAAGGGATTTAACAACGCAATCCCATATAGTGTCTTAAAAGCAGAAGATTCTAATCCCCATTGTGAGCCCCAGCTAGATTGAGAGTCAAGATCACGGTTAAGGTATATCGTAGCCTGTGACACTTCACGACTTTTATGTCATCCGCGGGGAAAAATAGCTTAGAGTGTTCTACAACATTTTGTAGATCATCAACAAAGATAAGAAAAAGAAGTGGACCTAGAACGCTGCTTTGAATTACGCCACTTGAAATCGACTGATTAGTTAAGGTAATACGATCAACGTGAACCGAAAAGATGCGGTCAGATAAAAAAGAACGGAACCAGCTCAATAAAGACCCATGAATACCTAAACATGATAACTTCAAAAGGAGTAGCGTATGAGGAACCCGATCGAAAGCTTTGTTTATGTCCAAGAATACAACAATCACTGCTAGTCCTTGTTTATGGGAAGCGGTTATGAGATCTAAGTATTCTAACTGGCAGGTTACACAAAACGTTTGGCTAAGGAATCCATGTTGGAATGAACAGAACGCATCTGGACCAAGGTAGCCCAACAGAGAATTTCCGACTAACTTTAACATAACCTAAACAGAATAGGGGTATGATTATTAGGGCGATAATTTGTAACGAGGTTTGAATTACCGGATTTTAAACGTGGGATAATAACAGTGTGTTACCAATGAGTTTGAAAAATTCCAGATTTGAGAGAAATATCGAAAAGGTTTAATAAAATTAAAGAAAAGTCTTCGTTATTGTTGTATAAGATGGCTGATATAAAACCTACATCATCAGGCTTATAAAAAATTTACTTCTTGTATAGAAAAAGTAAAGAAGTGAATAGTATTTAAGGGAGTGATGTTGTTTGCTGGTGGATGGAAACTGCTGTTATTGAACGGGCTGCTGAAGAACAAATTGAAAGCCTGACTTATTGTGATTGCGTCAAAAGTGACTAATTTTTATCCTTTTCGTGGTATATTATGGAGGAAATATCATGTGTTGACCTGGTCTTCGTATGGTAATTTGATGATTTCGTCATTGAATCACTGCTTAAAGTCTTTCTTCATTGACGTTCTGGATAACGAACCTCAACATTTGAAAGAAAGTTACAGAGTTCGTGTCTGCGCATAACCGAAAAGAAGTCTATCTTATGTTTCGCAGAAGCAAAAAGTCTAGCTATCTTTTTCTCCAGAAGGCTTATTGGGTCACGCTTACGTTTCCTAATATGAGAGGTAGACGAACTTCGACAGCATGCTGAGATGTTATAATGAAAAATCAAGGAGATGCGCTTGAAGTTTGAGGACAGAAAGAAATATGTCCAGTTGTAGGTTCCATGAATATTCGAAAACTTAGTCTAGTTGATATAAACTTTCACATCTTTGCGTATATGTGCTGGTTTTGCGAAAGACGCAAAACGCAAGTTATCATATTATGGTCGCAACCGGGTAGTGGAGTTAAGATTTCAACGTTGGTGGGATCAGTGCCTAAAGTAAAAATCAAATCTGAAAAGCTAGACAGCCTCGTAGGCTTCTTCACAGATTGTGTGAAAACCTAAAAGATGAATCGTTTTGGAGAAGGATGAAAATTTATTTGAAGAATACGGGGAATTCCAGCGTGTGTACGGCATATTGAAATCTCCAGTAATAATCTTATTACTGTAGGGTGCAATAGATGCCTCAGTAAAAACATTTATAAGCTTATCAACAGTGAGTGTGAATGAAGATGGCGGGTTGTAAATACACCATACGAGAGCAACAAGAGAAAATGTGTAGATCCAAATCAAGTCGTCCAGATCATCTAATATACGGGAACTATGTATTTCCGCTTGGAAAACTGTACTGAGATAAATGAGAATACCACCACCACGAGTGTGGTTGCGGTCCCCACGAAACATAAAATAGATGGCTAGTTCAAATGAAACGATGGGAACGTCATAAGTTGTCCACGTTTTTGTTTTAAGAACTATTTCGTGTGAGTTTGAGAGCAAGAAATGTTGAAGGGTAGGGAGCTTAATAATAATTGACCGAGCATTAAGTGAGAGAAGGCGAATTTTAGGATAATTAACATGTGTAATAAAAAAACGATTTACACGAGTTGTTTGAAGTTGATGGAGCTAATATGGGTAAGGGTTGGAGTAAAGAAAGGGAAAATTGTCCATTGGGCCATACATGTTTTGAAATGGATTTATGTAATCACTAAACTGGTTCCTATTTATAAGATGCCGCGCTGATCTAGGAGACCTGGAGCGTATTGGAGTGGAGAAGTGCAGGGTCTTGAATGAGAATAGTTATGGCGCTGTTTAGGATAAAAAGGACTTTGCGGTGGGATAAGTGGATTAAGTGGGCCAGATATAACCGGAAACCGTCTATGTACGGGGTGATAATTACATAAGCCATAAGATGGATTATTTCCATTAAAATTTTGCCCGACCGTATGCATCCTATTGATGTGCGGTGCACTAAGTAATATCGGTGAATTTAATTTGAAGACAGGGAGCACAACCTTTTTGTGGCTCTAATTATTCGTCGAGCTGAGGGCTTCAAACCTGCGGTGATGGTTGCATCAGTGGGGACATGGCTATTAGGGCCAGGTGGTAACATTGCGTCTTCAATGTTCAACTGAGATTTAGTTGTTGTGTTGGTGGTACGTGAAATAGTAATAACATCAGAAGTTTTAGTTTTGAGTGCAGTAGCTGATGCGGAACTATCGACAACATCCATGTCTATGAGGTTGGCGATATCAGTTGTGTGTTTCACAACTTTAGAAACCTTGTGAAGGTACTTTCGTTGTAAAGGTATGTTGTCAGGCTTGATTAACACATTATAAAATTGAGGTAAAAGTTTTAATACTTATTGGTTATTAATTATGTGCGACGCATAATTTTCGTTAGCACATTTTATTAAAATTGGTGCATTACTACGATTTGGACGTCTTCTGAGTCTAGTAACAGATGCTGAGTCTAGAGGAAGCCATGTCGCGACAAAAATATCTTTTTAAGATCGACTAAAGGACATCTGTCAGCCACGTTGAGAAGAATAAGATTTTTGCACGGCTTCGACGATGATCAATTTCTGAGGTCAGCGACTCTATAAATCGACCCGCGTGTTGAAGTAAATCAGGGTCCAATACACATTTAGGGTCAAGTAGAATAGTAAGAGGCTCTAAAATATTACAAATTTTCGAAACCTTGGACAGCATAGCCGTGACAAAATTGATCTTGTTCTTTAGGTTCTGTACAGTGGACAGGACCGTAGACATGTTTTAGTCAAGAACAACCGAACATTTTTCTGATTGACATGTAGTACGGTGTGCTGTTCTGGACGATTTCGAATGTTTTTAATGCGACATAATGATTACGAATGTAATACGTAAAGTGTAATGACGAGAATAATGACTTTCCAATTTTCGAACACCAGCTCTTTTTTAATGGAAAATCAACTTCAACTCTTCAATATCGCTCCGAGTCTGTGTACTGGGATTTTCGTCACTCGTGTGTCTGACGTGAGACAAGGTAACGCTGTGCGATCTTGTTTAACATGCCTTGTACTTCCAAGAATAAAATTTATTTATTTATTTATATATTCATTTATTTAACTTCGTCTGCAATGCGTGCCAAGTGCTGAAGACTGGTGTGCTTCTCCATGATGGCTAAGACTTTGCACAAGTCGGCTGTAAGACTCTGCTGCCATAATTCACGAATGATCTTGTCATCAAAAGGCTTGTCTTCTTGTAAATCGAGCATATGTCGCAGGTGTAGTGACGGAGTGTGATCACATATTTCTAAGCCGGACAACAGATTCCGTAGATTCTGCTCGTCAATATACGGAGTACGTGAGATGATGGCATGTTTAAGTGCATCGTACGGATTATCAGCAGGGCGGTTGTAAATTAAATCAGCAACCTCCTTTGCGACTGACGGTGGCAACATACCAACTACACGATTATACTGGGCTCGTTCAGTTTTTACGCGGTAAGACTCGAATAATGCGTCGATTTGTGCGAACCAGAGGCGAGGGTCGTTCATACCAAAAGGCGGAAGGCTGAAGTGCGACATGACTCTGCAGAAATGTCCTTAGATAGGGTATCAGAAAATGCTGACTTAAAATCCATTTCGTAAATGAAAAATATATATGACAGCAAAATCAAAATAAATGGGAGTAAGGACGAAAATTTCAAAAAGAAAAATGTTGGAGGTTCACCCATTTGTAGCGGTTGATGCAGCGGAGATTTCACCACTAACTGCATACGCTTTGTGATTATTGTACCTCAACAAATCTAAACACACTTCTCAACGTAACACGGCATACAGATACCAAAACAGACAGACGATATACTTGTCCCAAAGCAAAACACGTTAGCATCGTGAATAATATATACAAATTGTGTGCATATTTAGATGTATCATTATAAAAAAACTAAAGACAAAATATGTTGGATTATTGCAGTAAAATGACAATGATGAAAACACCATATAACTATTTGAATTATGTACACTAAAACATCTATCTCGAAGCGAATTAATCTACGTAAAATTCCCAAGACTAACAACTCCGTTTATTTAGATAAGAACACTTCCGTTGTTCTGAACAAATTACGGAAGTTAGAATCCGAATTAGATGAAATTCGAAAGAACAACTCTTTGTTGCACAGGTTTGCAAGAATTTGCAACCATTGACTATCCTGTTGTATGATGATTCAAATATCGACAAGGATATACTTCAACGAAGAAACAATGTCGTTAAATCAATTTCCACTGAATTTTTTCAAAGAGACTTAAGATCTAAAAATGTTATACTGTTCAATATAAAAGACATATATCCATGAAAAGATTCCAAATCTGCAATCTGCTCAACATATGGCTTTTCATTCGACCGCGCTTCACGAATACGCTTGACTAAATTCAAACCTACGAAGTGTTACCCAATCCTATTACAACTCAGTGACAAAAGCATAACATCGCACATTTTAGCCCATAAGAATGTTTTCAAATCGATTCCTAGATTTGAAAATGTCTTTATTAAACCTAATCTCACACGAATGCAACGGAGATTTGGGTTCAATAAACGTAGCGTAAATACTCATTATTCCACCGAATCTTTCGGTAATGGAAAAGAAACGATGGAATTGGATGAGGTGCCACAAGAGTTAAATGCACCTCCACCTTCGCCTTTTCCAGTCAATAATTCAACACAGCCCATTATTCTATCTAAAACTATTACATCTCCTCACTCAACGAAGAGAACTATTTTGCCCAAGTTTCGACGAACTAATGCCTTTTGTCCGCACCACCTTCTATTAGGTATTCTCCAACTGTTGACAAAATTAAAACTCTGATCCTTAATCGATGTATAATGCCTTATCCGTTAGATCGGAATTTGTCATGGCAATTCCATCGACCAAGTCCACAATACCTCAGCCAATTCTTTAATTATGAGAATTCATCGCCGAATTTTTTAACCATAATAGCTGGTCTCCGGACACAAATTTCCCATATTTAAACTCATTTTACACTCATCCTACTATGTTCCGTTATTCAAAAATAAGAAATTTTTAAATCTTCCTACGAAGGTTTTCAACCTAAACCAAACTGCGCCACATAATGATCAATTACCTAATAAGCCATTCCCTGATCATAGCCCCTCATCTCTTCGATTTATTCTTATCAATGCTCGATCCATAACTTACAAGATATTACCTTTACGTTCATATTTCCTCCCTAACCTCGCTGATATTATTCTAGTAACTGAATCTTGGACAAAAAAGGAACAATGAGATTGTGAACTTTAGATTCCAAACTATCACATTTTCAGGAAAGACCGTGTTTCAAAACGTGAAGGAGGATGCCTGGTTTATTTTCATTCTTACAATCAAGCCAACATCATCTTTTCATCCGTCTTTGATTATATAGAAGATTCTATATGGCTGGCACTACCGGCTTTTGATCTCTCAATTGGATGCATCTACAACCCACCGGCAACTACTTTTTCATCGCTTCAACGCTTGACCGATTGCTTCATAAAAGCCTTTGTCCACCCTTCCCACTATAAATTAATTGCAGGAGATTTTAACATGTCTTCACTTAACCGAGTAGAAAGCACACATATAAATCTTAATTTTTTTAATGGCACTAAACTATTAGGTTTTACACAGTTTGTTGATAAAAACAACGCGCAATGAAAATATTCTTAACCTTGTCTCTACTCTGAATATCACACCTTCAAACCTGAACGTATTTACGTCATTTTTAATGGAGACCATAATATTATATGTTTCGAATTGAGATGCAATAGCATAATGACTAGTGTTAAAAACCACGTATAATCAGTCACATAGATTGGAAAATATTTGGAAAACCTCATCAAAAACGGAGATTGGACTGAATTGTTCCTTTCTGACAATTTAAATGTAATCTCTGAAATCTTTCATAATAAACTATCCGAGTTACTACAAAAATCTACTACTAGACATGCTAGACGCCCCAAAATGAGTGAAGCTCATAAGTAAGAAAAGCCTATTGCTTATTTGACATCATGTGCTCTCAATAAGCATGACATCTCTTATCTTCTCCATCCGTACAAACTATCTGACACACTAGAAGAAATTGTGAAACACAGACTGATTTCTAATGAGTCTACAGCCATCAAATCCAGTAAAAAACAGAAAGCATTATCTAAATTAATGAACGCTGGGGCTTTGAAAAATTCAGATAGGAAAAACTACATCATTAAACAAAATCAACATGGTAATAATTGCACAGTAGTAACTAAGACTTTTGCTGTTTGTGAAGAATTTATTGTATTCTTCAATGCTTTAGATAATGCAAATCTTATATAGAGGTAATCATACACCCTTCATGCAATAAGTTAGACACAATTAGAATTAACCTCTCTGACATACGTAAAGTTTGTAATCAAGTTGCAATCTTCTACAAACCTGATAAAACAGGTTTCGTACTAGCAATGTGCAAAATGGGATCTGAAGACTTCTTCTTATTACTACTTAATCTCTCCAATGCGTCTATCAAATCACGAACCTTCCTCTTAGAATGGGAACATTCCGTTGTTATTCCCCGTCATATGTCCATATCAATACATAGTGTTACCAATTATCAACTCATTAATCACACAACATTTCTAGCTAGAATATTTGAGAAGCTTGTCAGTCAGGCCACCCTAACATACTTGACACCAAACTAATTCATATCAAGCCATCACGGATTTTTAACGGAAAATTTTGCATCACTTGTAAACTAGAATTTCTTGATTACGTGGCACAATCACTAGATTCAGGCCTTGGTGTCATAGCTGTATTCATTGATATTACGGAAGCCTTTAACAGAGTCCCGCATAATCTACTCCTCGCAAAATTATCTGGTGTAGGTATTATTTGAAACCTACATACGTGGTTTAAATCTTTTCTCACTGATCGTACATTCTCTGTAGACATAGAAGGCTACCGTTCAAGAACCTTGCGAATTCCGAACTGAGTCATAAATGGAAGCGTTCTAGGTCCACTACTCTTCTTGATATTTGATAACAATATACTAACTGTCATAACACACTGTAAGATCTTTTTGTTTGCAGATGATATAAAAATCGATGTAGCCTTTCCATCTAACCAAACTAGCGACTATATATCGGAATTGAACCGAGACCTGGATGCTGTACTCCAATAGAGTATTCGAAACGGTCTTGAGGTGTCCACCAATAAATCTACTTTCATAAATTTCAAATGAATCTTACCAAAAGATTCGATCATCTTAAATAATGCATCACTACAACCAGCACAGTGTGTACGTAATTTGGGTTATCGATATTATGGATCAATTTCATTTCATGAACAAATTTGCTACTTGATATCTAAAACAAAAAAGAATATAGGTTTAGCTCAGAGATTCACTCTCTACCCCAGTGCAAGCTGGAACTTTACAAGTTACATACACTATTATTGGATTACTGCAATATTTTATCTAGCAACGTTATACGGTCTGATAGTTTGGCTTCAGAAGGCAACCAACGTTCGTTCACACGATGCATTACCACCAGTTCAGATAAGCATTCATATAAAAAAAGTCAGATCCTAGGTTTATAATCAATATGGTTTCAAAAAATCAGACAAAACCTTCTACTTTTTCACAGAATATTTAAAAAAGGATATGATTGAAATTGATTCACAATTAGATTTAAAAAAACTCTGAAGTATATAATCTTCGCCTACAAAAATATGTATGCCGAAAATTCACATTCGGGTACGAAAAGATTTCTTTATTCATAAATATTCTCGTGTATGGGTTTACTTCCCAATATTAAAAGACTGAGCACTTCACAAACTGAATACAAAAAGCAACTTAACTCCTTTTCAACACCGATAATTATATAAGACATTTAATATTAATACAACTATAGATCATCAATAATTATACGTCCTTGAAGGTTTTTAGTTTTTAGCAATGAAAAAATGTTAAAGTGACATATAACTTTTTTATTGAGAATTTACATTTCACATTTGTTAAAATTCAACAAAATACACTCTCCAAATTCTTGAAATGACGATACCACTTATCTCTCCTCGACTCGATGAAGTGAACTCCCAATACGCTTATCAGTGTTTGAAATAGCATTTTGAACATAATTCATGAATAAACATTGCGATTCGGACCCATTTTAGCTGTAATTAACCCATTTCCTATATTTCAAACAATTACGGTGGTTTTGTAAAAAATATGAATTTTTTTATTATTTATTTTCCCAATGTTCTATCAATTTTGTTTTATACAAACTACCATCTGTACAAATGTTACCCAACTATTTTTTTGGTTTCTAGAGAAAAACATTTGTATTTATGTTCGACCTTAACATTTGTAAAATTGCCGTTTAATTTGATGTAATTATTCATAAAAAGATCATGCATGGCATGACTTGGTGTATCCAAGAATATACATTATTATTATTATTATTATTGAACTGTCAATGCGTATGGAGCGCGGCTAGAATATTGTGCTTTTATTTCAAACTATTTAGTGAGGTGTCGATAAACTCTAAAAAGCTCCAGCGTTAGAAACAATTTAACGGGTTGTGTTATTTTTACTATGGTATGCTAGTTCGTAAGCTATGAGCTGTATATTATTATGGACTTTTTATTCGTTAATATTGAATCTCGCCAGACCACAAAATTCATGTTTTCTTAGGTTCCAAGACTGAGCAATATATCTTGTTGTTGATAATTTTCAATCACATGTTTAGAAATACAGCAATGCAAGGTGGCAATTACAACAAAGTAAAGCTTTAAAAATTGTTCGTGCTTGCATTTCATATTTAGGGATACAATTTTAATATTCGGTCAAATTTAAGCTTCCCCCATTAGAATTTCTGATTTCACAACGATTTGCGTGAAGTGTTTTTCAGCGTTTTAGGTCCATTACACTTCTTGTTATTTATTAACGATACACTATCTGCCACAACACATTGTAAGATTTCTTTGTTCGCAAATGATATCAAAGTGGCCATAGCCTTGCAATCTTACAAGAATGGCGATTTTATATCGGAATTGCACCAAGACCCGGGTGTTTAAATTCAACGGAGTATTAAAAACAGTCCTGATTTTTTCACCAGGAAATTAACTTTCATTAATTTTGAATGTATCATTCCGAACAATTCAAACATCTTGAATAATACACCACTTTAGCCAGGACATTGTGTGCGTGATTTGCTTTATCGATATTCTGGATCACTTTTATTTCATGAACAAATTGTTACATGATATGGAAAACAAAATGGAACAGGATTACTTCATAGATACATCTCTCAACCACAGTGCAAGCTAGAGCTTTACTACTTACGTACACAGCCTTTATCAGATTACTGGAAGATTATATCTGTTAACATAAATCGGAATGATAGTTTTGTTTTAGAAGGCATCCAACGATTTTTCATAAGATCTATTATCTCGAGTTCGGATAAGCAAAATTATAAAGAAAGATGTGAGATCATAGGATTGGAGCAATTATGGTTTTGTAGAATACGACTGGCGTTCGCCAGGGATGCCTGTTGTCCCCAATGATTTTTCTGTTGGTAGTAGACTGGATAATAAAACAGACAGTAAAAGGTGAGAGGAATGGTGGCGATTGGAAGGAATCCGAGCATTTGGAAGATCTGGAATACGCTGATGATGTCTGCTTGATATCACGTGACCCCCAACGTCTTCAGAGAAAGACCGATAGACTAGCACACTGCTTCATATGCAGGACTACGCGTGAATACCGAAAAAACAGAAGTCCTCAGTGTGCTAACTGATGAGCACTCATCAATCACCATCAATGGTAAAGCAGTCAAAGACGTCACGCAATTCGTTTACCTAGGCAGCATTGTTTCAATAAGTGGTGGCACGGACGAAGACATAGTCGCCAGAATCGGCAAAGCAAGATACGCGTTCATAGATTTGAAACCCATTTGGGAGTCGAAGGTTCTATCAAAACGCACGAAACTCCGTATATTCAGAAGCAACGTCAAATCCGTGCTACTCTATGGATCGGAAACCTGGCGAGTGACAGCAAAGTCCTCTGGCCGCTTGCAATCATTCCACAATAATTGCCTTCGTCGAATTATTGGGGTAAAATGGCCACAAAAGATGAGGAATCAAGACCTGTGGCAGATTGCTGCTGAGGACCCGATCGCCCAGCAGATCAGCAGATGAAAATTGAGATGGGTTGGGCACACCTTGCGGAAACCTTATGATGACATCACGCGTCATGCTATGTTATGGAACTCAATCAGGAAGAGACGCCCAAGGCTATCTTGGAAGCGCTCGTGTGAAGAGGAAATCCGCAAGTGTGGACTTAACTGGAGCGACATCAAACTGGCTACTATGGACAGACCAAAGTGGAGACAAGTTGCCGAGGCCCTATGTTTCTCCAGGAACTCAAGGGATTAAGTAAGTAAGTAGGTCAATAATACGACAAAATCTTTTACTTTTTTACGTCATATTGAAAAAAATATTATTGACATTGATCTAAAATTAGATTTCAAAAATCTGAATAATGTAACCTTCGCCACAAAAACAATATTTCTATGACAAAAATTCTAAATGGGATACGATAAGATTTCCGCATTTCTAAACATTTCCGTTTATGGAATTTACTCCCTAATAAAATACAACGAAGCACATCATTTACTGATTATAAAAAATAGCTCAACTCATTTTTAACTCCTAATAAATTAGCCAAACTATTTAATATTAATACGTCTCCCGATTATTTATACTTATACGCCATTAAAGGCTTTTAGTTTGTTATCTATAAACTAAAAGAGCCATGTACCTTTTTTCTTGAGAATTTTCTTTCCACAATTATTGAAATTCAAGAAAATACACTATCCCAATATTTGAAACGTTTTTACCAGTTTTATTTGCTGGATTCGATGAATTGAATTCACAATCTGCTTATCGCCGTTTGAACTTACATGCTAAACATCGTTCATGTGACTTACCCAAACTGTAATTCATCTGTTTCCTATATTTCACGCATTCACTGTTATTTTGAAAACATGTGAAATTTTACTAATTATTTTTTTACTAAGCTATCTATTTTCTTTTGTTATATGCAAGCTACTATGTGTACGATTTTTCTTTATCGGTTGCTAACGAAAAAATATGTAATTATGTTCCACCTTGAATTAACATTTGTTAAATCACTGTTATTTATGTATTTGTTGATACAAACAAAGGACTTCATTTATCCAAATATATACATTATTGTTATTCATAATTAATAATGTCTAAGAATTAATCAACTTTTTTATTTTCAATTTTACCACACATTTCTACGAACTCGGAATTTAAATTTTTCATCCATGATGAGTTAAACAAACGGCAAATGCTACGTGAATGAAAAGCATTCGCTTCGTTTGTGTCTTGCGTAGATGGTCCATGTCTCAATATTTAACAGTAAAGCATTTAGTGCGCAAACGCTTTATGCCGTCATTTTTGTCTCAACATTGAGCATACAGTTGCCACCAATACGAGAGTTCAAACGGGACAATAGCAAATCTACTCTGCAAATTCGTTTACCAATCTCCATGATAAAGAAGAAGTTACTCACAATGTTTGAACCGAGATATGTGTATTGCTGTACTACCTAAAGCTGACAGTTTTCAAAAGTGATGATGGGAGGCGATACAGTCATTTTTCCAATCACGTTGGTCTCGCTCATGCGAGTTGTTAGCCAATAGATCATTAGCGAATGGTGTTGCTCTTGTGAGTGAGTAATGATGGTTGTATCGTCGGCAAACTAAAGTTCACAGGTAAGCACATTCCGTACCATGGTTTGTGTTTTCCTAACTGGTTCGGATTGAAACGCGTTTGTAGGTAAATACCATCACTCTTCGTTCGAAAGTGTGTTTCAGCAACAGAGCAAAGAGAATACCGAACATCTTGTGAGCCAGTACACCCGTGGTTAACGCCTTGTTGAATGTCAAGAGCTTCTGAATTGCAACCGGGAAGTGGATTGAGACCTTCATGCGAGACTGGAAAGAAATAACGAGTTTGAGCAGTCTTGAGAGGCAGGATATAAAATCGAGCATTTCAAAAGACCCATTTTGCTAACCTCGTCAAATGTCTTCGTGAAATCAATTAAATAGCTTATATTGGAATACGCTGTTCGTGACATTTTTGTTGATGTTGCCTCGGGGAGAATATGATTTTTACAGATGATCTTGTCCTGCGAAGCCACATTGATATTAGGAGTTAACTCTACTAGCAAGATCTGTAAGACTTTAGGAAACACTTTGTGTACAGCATTTAGTACAGAGAGGTGTATTAAAGCTTTCTCGCAGTATTAGATAAGGTGAGGTGTAATTCTGTCATCTCCAGGGTAATTTCTACTCACTGAGGGGTCAATTTCTCTGTTGAGCTTATCAAAGCAAGTGATTATTTTAGTGTTAAGCGGTCGTAAAACGCTCAACAAATTCGAGTGCACGCGGTAAACCACACTGTACATGAAGTGGGGAAATAAAATTGCTCTGCGATTCTTTTCATCTGCAGAGATTTTTCGAAAATCTGGTTAAAAATGAATGACTAAGTGTGAGATGTTTTGAGTTTTTGAGCAATGGCTCTTTTGATTTCATCAAAAATAACGTTAAAATAGAAAAAAATATAAGCCATATACTGCACAATAAAATAAATGTAATTCTACTCAAGAGTCTCATTTTATGGAGGCAGCTCCAAGAGACAAATATATTTACAGAAATATGAATGCATGATGAAATACTTTTACCAGGAGTGTTGTGTGAGTCATTCTAAACTTTGAAAACGAATTGCCAATTTTCGCAGTACATTTTTAATCGTCAGACTCAGCCACACCAACGAACTATCGCCGATCTAGCAATGCACTAACCTACGTGTCAATTGTTTTTTCTTTGCGATATTCCCCACAGCAACCAACTTTGTTTAGGACTAATCGAAAAGTTCATATTCTTTGATTGATAATTTTGCATCAACTGTCAAATAGAATTTCTTAATTACCTGAAACAAACATTAGATTCGGGTCAATGATTCGAACCAGTATTCATTAAGATTACTAGAGCCTTTGACAGGATACCACATAATATATCCCTCGTGAAAGTTTCTGTCGTTGGCATTTCTGGGTACCTACCTGGTTCACATCTTTCCACTCTAATCGCAACTTCAATGTAGATATAAATGACTACCGTTTTTCATTGTCCCATGGTTTGTAACCTACTACCGTGTAACGTTATTGAATTAGTCAGTCTGCTACAAAAGTTGATTGATTTTAGGTATCAAATCAAATAACAAAACATTAGCCAAACTATTTAATATTATCACAACTTTCGATAATGTATACTTTTAAGTTTATTACTCTTATGTTTTAAGAGCTATGTAATTTTTTCTTGAGAATTTAATTTCTAGTATTATTAAAATTCAAGAAAATACACTTTCTCTATTCTGAAAATGATGACACCACACTGTGTTAGTAATTCAATGAATTGCTTACCCAATCCGCATACACCATTTTGTACATACATTCGGAGCATGATTCACAAAAAGAAGTACATTTCGGACCTAGCCAAACTGTAATTAACCACTTTTCTTTTTCTCACCGTTTACCGTTATTTTTGAACTTATGTGTATTTTTATTGGTTTTTTATTAGGCCATCATATTTTATGTTTCATGTAAGCTGTTCTGTGGAATATTGTTACCCAGCTCTTCTTCATTTGTTGCTAAATAAAAATGTGAATTTATCCTCGACATTAACAATTGTAAAATCACTATTATATTTCGTGTTTTTGTTTTTGAAAACAACTGATCATGCATTGAATGACTTGGCTTATCCAGGAATATAAAATATTATCATCATTATTTTAAAATTATTGCTGTCCTATAATTTCACACAATTCCAAGGACATTACACATTGGACCTTAGACTTCTGCTCAAAGTGTTATTAGGGTTTTGTTCGGATTTCCCGACAGTTTGGTTAACAAAAACTTTATAATATATATAATATAGAACTGTCGCGGCTACATCGTGCGCTTATTCATATAAAGAAGACGGTTACACTACTCTCAGTTTAGAAACGTGCTACACTACTCGCACAATTCGTTATTCCTTTGATCAATACTCAACTCATCAATGTCACAAATCGGCTAAAATTTCCTTGTATTATTTAATACTAGATTATATAACATATTTCGTCTTGTGTGAAGCACATACTTCAAAATTTAAACTTCGTGAAATCTACGTTTATAGACGGCATATCTCTTCTGATTTTTGAGAAAATAACTCCGAATTACGGATAAACTCCATACACGCTGTATTGATGACTATCAATTAAAAACTTCCTCAAACAACCGCAACCTTTAATGGGGACGAAAGATTATAGACCAATATATATATTTTCTATTTTATGTGTTGCGTCGAGGAGAGATGGCGATAAATAAATGATACGATTCTAAAATTGTCTATGAAGATTCAGAAGAAGAAAAATGAAAATATTTGTTATTAAATTCCAGCAGTCATATTATTTTCTTCACAAAATTGAGAAAAAAAAATAAAATGTATGAAATCACTTAGGCAAGGTGCCGCTCTGTAAAGATTGTACATGTATAGATATGCAATCTAAATGCGCAGGAATAGACTGACATGGAGATAAAATTAGAAAATAAAGTTAGATCAATGTCGAGGAGCTCCCAACATCAGTTATCACATTTTCAGGCTCATCTGGAACTCTGAAACTGCCACCGATTGGTTAACCATTTATCGACCCGAGTAAGGTACAATAGAGATTCTGAAGTTATATGTTCTTGAATAAGGAATAAAATATTGGCTTTGGGTGGAGGAATAATATTTGCAGGGTACAAGTGTCTTGTTAAGTGAATTTGCAGTATAAGAAGAAATGATTCTGATCAGTCTGTTGTATTCACGGAAATAACGATTTACAATTGTGACTTGAAATATGTTAATGGTGACAAAAAGTACATAGCTTCATCATTATCATGGCATATGAATTATTCGTTGACAAAAAAGATATAACATAATCATGTATTATGACGTATAGTCCAGTTGTATACTTGCCGTGAGTTAATATACAGGTGCAGTCAAATCGTTATGCAAGAAATAAATGTTCGAATTTCGAATGAATGGGATTGTTGGCAAAGCGCATTCCAAAGGAAACAGACAATACCGGATTAAAATTATATCGATGAAACTTAATACGAGTATAAAGTAACGTCAACGAATTGTTGCGTGCATATCTAGACTTACGGTAATTAAATAAATGATTTATCGGATAATGCACAGTTTGTAATATATACTATGTAAATATCACATCTCATCTAAGGTTTATTTGAATGCGGGTGAAACGGTTCAGCTATTATTTTTGTTCATCTCACGATAGTTTCACAGTGGAGACCCTACCATCGACTCAATTGTAGTCTGAACATATTGGTTTCTGTGATCAAAATGTCCTAGAGAAGTTAATCAAAACAAAAATGGAAAAAACGCTCTTAGGATTTGTGGCGTTGGTGATTACAACACAATCGGATTTACTAAAAAGTATAAGTAACTTGCTCCATGCGGAATTCGGCTGATTTTTGTTCAAACAGTTGATATAGTTCGTACAAGAAATCAAGTTGTATAAGCTTTAGAGGCTTAACGAGAGTAATGTAGACACGGTATGTACATAAATTTTAAACATTTGTAACGCGTTACTGGAGGAATTAATTTCCCTAACTTCAGAACAACAATTCATAAATGCGTTAGATCAACATCAGTTGTGGCGTCGGGACCTGAGCAATATAGTGGTTGTCATATACTTTAAGGTTTCGCCTTGTGTGGTGAAATCACTTATGATCAATGCTGTGAAATGTTTTAGCGTGTTATCAACCATTCTGCTTTTGCCTAGTAGAAGACGATGTAGCTGATTTTCAAAACGATCTCAATAGTCATATTTTCAAAATAAGACAGCAGTGAACTCCTATATTCTTCAAAACATATAACACAGCAGAAAACTGTGATTTATGGTAATTAATCCCAGAGTTATTTTATTTTTCAATTGCTATACTTTTAACTTTTCACTTAACACAGCGCTTTGAAACCGCGCCGTATTTGGTCTTCCTTTTCTGTCTTTGTTTTTGCCTAATAGTTGTCAGATTATATGCAAGAGAAAGATTTTATTTTTTACCCCTTCAGAACAAATTATGTGAAGATGTTTAATATTTTTTTGGCTGCATTGTTCAATCCCGCATTTTCATTGCTTCAAATTGGTTTTGTGTTACAGTCTTATGCGAGCTTCATCGCCAACTTGTCTAGATTTGTCAGCACCAGGGAATAAAGTATGTCATTCTCAATATCTTGGGTTCATTTAAAAAATATCATATATCTGCTTCCTAAGCTTCAACGCCGCCCGATGTCGATCACTTTCAAATGGAAGAACCCATTGGTTCAAATTATCTCGCTATCTATGAAGTCACAACGGTAATTGAGCACCAGACTCCATTCCTAAAAGGAATTTCTTGGATACAAACAGGTCACGTGTTGTCGGCATGTTGCTGAATTTGCCTTCTGGTAAACCAGCTAATGTCGACTTGGTCGGATGGCTATAAGAAAAAACATCTGACCCGTTACAGAGACAACTTTCCCTTTGTCGACCTAAGCGAGGGGACC